>JAVFBW010111417.1:0-16253 GCA_034783835.1 Mopalia ciliata | reverse complement strand
GTCGCAAGTCATTGTTCTTCGAAATGGAGACTTATCTTTTAAAGTCGATATTGTTCGAACTAGCAGGTTTTATTTTTCAATTTAATTAAAATTATAAACCTCACCATTATATAAGTAACCTTTGTCGATGGAATTCCTGACTACCTTTGTGTTGTTTTGGTATTCATAATAAAGAAAACATTTTCTATCTGATTATTCAAGTTGTTCTATATATGGATGTCATAAAGATGCATATTAGTGCATCACCATGACAACCGGAGAAGCAGTGAATGGTCTTACTAATGCTCAAAATACGTACATCTTGGTTACTCAGTGAATAAATTGGCTTAGATGACTTTAAATGCGGGCAGATATATAAATAAATGAAGCAGTTTGGCCAGCGCAATGCTTGGACTGAAGAGTGTTCCAAACTTTACAATAAAGGCATTATGGACGCGATATAATGCTTCTCCTTGATTTAGACAGGTCGTTATTTCTAGAGAATAACATCCATATCAGAAACTGAGCAAAACACTATTAATAATTAATTCTAATTAAGGTGAAACGCTAGAGTGAGCTGGTAGAATGGATTGATGTACGATAAATGTTCTGATAATACGACTCTGTCTCTTTACCTTTTGGAAAACAATTTTTCATACTTTGAGTTAACTCTTTATTTAATGTAACATTTTATTTCTATAGTTATTGGCTTGTTCCATGATGAGACCCTAGAATTTTATATAATTCTTAAAAGGAGGTTTTCGATTTCTTTATGCCATGAGATCAGGAGAGGTTTCAAAGTTTCAGAAGATCTACAATAACCCCAGTCTCTGATAGGCCTTCTGGCTTCCAAGTTAAAGAGGCAACAAAGATGTGTTCTACACGAGCCTTTGTGGATGAGATGGGCAGAGTCATGTAATATGAATGATTATGAAAAGATCATTCATAGCAGAATGACTAGGTTGTTGTGAAGTGATTTGTGCTCCGGCTAATCCAACGTCATACATTATTTACCGCTAATCCCAAACTGTCGTCTGCTTCTTTCATTTCTATCCTCGCGCGTGCATGCTTGGTTGATCCTGCTCCGGTAAAGACTGAGATGTAACTGTCATTTTGTTGGCACAATTTCTATAAAGAAAGATTGGTGTTTTATCTGTTCCAGCTAAAATAGATTGTTGAATCGGTTCATAAGCTGGAAATGTAGAATAAAACATCTAGATACTGAGAGAAAAAAATCGTCGTACGCACTCATATATTTAACAGCCATTTAATTAAGAAAAAGGAATAGCAATTATTCATTTTGACGTAAGAATACATAATTGTATCAGTTGGTAATTATTTTACTTCTGTATCTTCTGTTTCAGCAACACTAAGATTAGTTTGTGTATTATTTAGGACATCCTCATCATATCATATGACATACTAGTATACATTTTAGTTAGATATTGCAAAAAATAGTAGGGGCAAAATTTGTTAAAGTGAAACTGTATAAGCAGAATACGACGATGGTAACTGAAGGAGATAAATTTGTCAAACTCGTATAGTATAAGCGGTGTAGGAGAATGATAATTCTAGAACAAATACGACCTGAAGGATCTAGAATATTTATTATAGCATTTAATGTTTCAAGATCTTCCTTCATCCCTAAAGCAACAGAGAGGATCCGTAAGGCAGTTGTCTAACTAAAGACATAAACGGTAAAATGATTGTGGCCAGTTGACCCCGGAACAATAGGGTCCTCAGTGGCTACTTAAGGGAAGCCCCTTAGGGAGATAGTTCAGTCTCGTCTAGGGGCCATTTTATACCTACTCCCTGGAGTTGTTATTAAAACAATATTATGAGTGTGTAATGTGTGATCAATGGAGACTGGTTGTCCCAGGGCGATAATAGAATTTGTCACTGTCGAGTAGCGAGCCTTCCAGAATCAGCCCTATCTCTTAGCACTACTACAGCCGTACAACAGCTCTCATGCATTCCCCAGTGTAATTCAGTTTTCTTCCATTTAGATGCAATCGTTTCCCCATAAAAGACGAACTATAAGAATGATACATATCTTATATTTTAACACCGTTTGGAAGTTGTGTTTGTTTGGCTACCAATTTCCTTCTATAAGCAAATCTTTACAATAGTATTGTCTAGGATTGAACACTAGTTTCAAAATATGATACAGTTTTCTTATTAATTGTTATAGTTGAAATACAGCAGGATTTATATATATTATGTGATGGAATAGCAGGCTATCGGAATATTATTGTTAGGTGGAAAAAAAAACAATTGTAAGCCATGAGTATCAGCTTAGCTGGGTGAAGTAAACATAGGAAATAGCGAAGGAAACTGTCGATTTGTGGGGGGCAAACAGCACTATAACTCCATTCACCAATTAGATAATAAAGCCTGTCAACTTCATTTATCAATCCCGGGCTTGGCTGGCTTGGAGCGCTTTAACATTAGCCATTCTAAACTATAACGATCTAATCAGAGTACAGTTCTTCGTTCATACGCATTGATTGTCCATTGTCGCTACGATAGACTGGATAGCCCCAGCCTTTCATATGAAAATGTAATACAATTTATGAAGTGCCGCTTCGGTGAGAGAGTCGTTCATGCTGCCGTTAACCCAAACGAATGGCTTCATTTCCACATTTGCATCGTTCTTATCCACATTTCATCACTGGCTTATCAGTGGTAAGGTTCGCGAAGACTAGCGGCGATGTCATGGCCTCTGACACAGGCTGTTCAGGCAAGACTATTGAGCAGAAGTGAGATCCTAGATGGTGATTTTGTTGCGTTAAATATTGACTGTTTCATGATCTGCTCGTTCTTGGCTGGACACACAGGCCTCCCTGTTGGACCTCGTCAGACCCTCAACCCATACATCAGGCGTCCAATTTACAGTGTAAATTAGATCATCAACCTCTTTTCTACTCTGTCAATGACTAATAGGAGAATTTACTTCATCGTCAGAACCCCCCTCCTCAAACGCAAACATCCTTTACTATCATAATCTATTGTCACCTTTGAAGTGAGAGGTCCACCTTCTGTTGCAATTCTCCCATAATTCACACTATTAGTATCATGAAAGTGGCTGTTAGCTTTAAAAATATTTTTGTATCCACTTGATCCTGCCATGGCGAAGTAGAAAAAACCCTAGTAAACAAGCTGTAGGTTTTGTCGATGGTAGGTTTGCCGTGGTGTATCCGTGCAGTTATTGTTGTTTGTCTAAGTGTTATTTAAGCCATACGGTTTAAAGTAAATCAACTTTAATTCGCGCTGATGCATTAGGCTTTGTGGCAATTTTCCTATCAAAAGAGCTTAAATCAAGCGAGCTAGTCAGTAAAGGGGATCTGGTGAAAGCGGGGGTTTCCGACAAAATTAAAACCGTCCAAGTCGGCTTTTTCAATAACATTGTCAACTCATAACGGAGCGAGCCCAGCAGGCCATGTTTAATACATGTGCCTGAGTTTGTGTAGTTCATTACTGCGAATAGAGACTGTATTAGAAAGCAGGTAGTTTTATTGACTTGGTTCAATTCTTCGGCTTCGACCAGAAACGATTGCAGGCAACATCCTTTGTCTACAAGCAATAATCTTCAATCAACGTCACAGCTATAAATACCATCTTTATGGGAGTTAATTCCACCGCATTTATTACGAGGGATCGGAAAGAATTTATCGAAGCTGGTCGTGTGACCGCAACGGGAGCCCTTTACCATCCCAAACCAGTGGTAACTATTTTTTTCTAATCGGGGCCAGACGATTTCTTGGCTTCTCGTTTCTTCAACCAAGTTCTACGGCTAGTTACTAATGAGAGGCTACCCGAGGGACTGGTGAGTTGTTTGAGAGGTTCACAAACTGATCAACTTGGATTTACAGGATCATAGCTCTAATTAACTGTGTAGGCTCTCTACCTTCCCCAAAGGGCCACTCGACAATTAGCCGGGCTTTTTCTCGCTCGACAGTCGTGTTGTAACAAACAGAACAGGTCTGGTCCCAAGGTGTATACTTTACAAAACGTCGACAAACCGTACAAAGAGATTGCCGTTACACGCCATCAAGGCAATAGAATGTTTCCTTTCAATGAGGAACAAGGCAAAATTAGTCTTTTCCTCTGACGTTCACGCTAATTATCCCTTCTTTGCGGATTGCCTGTAGAAATGACAAGCGAGTACTCCGATCACATGCTGTGTCACTTTTTGCGCTTTTATACCGCGCGAGTCGAGGAGTGTGTTGAATCATTGATGAGACATAGCCGGTTCTCTCTCCTCCTCATCATGTAAAACATTGAAAAATGTACCAGTCGTTTACCAAACCTACTGACACAATTATTTAAGTTTGACGTTCACCTGAGGATCCACTGAAACCTAAAGAAATGCAAGCTACATCCCTGTTGCGATCACTGACAAATTGCTAAACTCTTTAACATGAGAGATAATGGCTATAGAAATAGATGTGAACAAATTTCACCTTTATCGAAAAATACATATTGTAATTTCTTTAATTTAGTATAAAAAGTGTGCTTGGTTGTTTGATTGGCGTTTAATGTTGTAGTATTTAACACACTTGACGACTCTGCAATACCGGTAAATATACCTTATATTTTACTGGCTTTGATTTGTGCTTAAACGCATGCTCAACTTGTAGCGTTACATCACTATAGTATACCGTCAAGAAGGCATAATGCCGAAGGAGATTCTGACATTAAGAGTTATTTGTATTGTCTGGAAATGACATCCCACCTCTGTCACCAAGTATAGCTGGATGTCAGCCATCAGAGGGTAATTACCGGACTGATTTTATGTTTGTATGAGCTAAATCTTTATCATGCAACCTTGTCAACACGCCTTAGTGTAAAACCATCAAATGCAGGATTGGCAGAGACGGTTAAATTGAAACAAGCATGCAAAGATAACATTCACCCTGTACCAGTATCATTACTTTTGTTTTAAGCTCTCGAAATCTCTTTGCGCTTCGCAAAAATAGCTACATCTGTCCTTTGAAATGGAAAATGAACTGAATCGTAATGGAAATGTATATGTTTGGTGCTGACACTAGCTCCAGACATATAGTCTTACCCGGTCTACATAATCATTGTTAGCCCATCGGCTAGATATTGGATTAAGGATACCCAATTGGATAGGAACACTACAAGAAAATTGTAATTGTATGTCTTTCAATAACTATGAAAATAATTTCTTAATCACCTTTTCTGCTGACAAACAATACAAATATATAGTATATTTTATATTCGATGCTTTTTCCACGCAAGTATGTCAAACTCTTATGCATATGGCGTAAACTTTATCTCGGCATTTATTGCTGAAAACTGACCAATATAAATACCATGCAACTCAGATTTGGCATAGTAAGTATTAAAAAAAACCTTAAATATTCAAACAAATACACGTTTCATCCAAAAATTATTCTTGTTTTGGTATTTATTATTTTTGACTATATGGCAATTTAACTTTATCATTTATTTATAGTTTAATTTTTGAAAAAAACATTTCATTAGTCGATGAAGCTTTTTTGGCTTCTTATTGACGATGAATTGATTTTTAATATGAGGTACAAAAATCGTGCTTATTACATTATCTTGTTTGAGTGGCATTTAGAAGCTGGGTAAATTACAAAGACATGACGACTGAGATGGTGAAAATCTTTGCTGCCCAATATGTCCAATATATATATCCAGAAGTTGAAAATCTATCTCAGTCGTCATGTCTTTGTTATTACATTAGTTGCGATAGTTACGTGAAATATGTTTATATTTTCTTTCAACGTCATTTGATGACGAGCTGGACAAATTTCCCACAAGTGTTACATGTACTGTAGTTGAACAATAATGATACTAAACCACCAACAGCTGTGGCTGTGGACCTTCACTGCGGGATAGTTATGTCTGTTTGTCAATTTCCTCTTCCGTCATCTTTAGTCCACTCTTAACGCTTCACAGTCCACTTAATACTAATTAACAAGGGGTAACCAGTCGGATCACTTACACTGGCCAAAATCAAGTGAATAATACTCTCTCATTGACAAGATTAGCCGGTTAGTCCCAGCATCCTGGAATAGCGATCCGGTCTGAAACTCAATGAAAATAAAACTCTTGTTAGATCATTGGCTGCCTTGTCAACGATACCAGCCCGTGTTTGTTTATTTGTTTTGTCTGTACAGGTTTAAGTCGATTAAAGAAAACGGACCAGACAGTGTAGGCAACTGATGAAAGCTAGGTTCTGTTGATTCACCCAGCTTTAATTAAACAGGAATTCGAGACACCCCTGAATTCACATTGAACTTGAAATTTATAGCAGATTTTGTTTGTTGAAGAATGTCGTATGCTGAAAAGTAAACTATTTTTATAATGAATTTTACGAATTCTTTTGCAGTCTTCTAACTATTCAGTTTTGAATTGAAAGCAAAAATCCATTATACCGCTCTAGAGAAAACGTTTTCTAATATGATAGATTATTTACAGCAGCTAATTCTTCATGAGTGTAAAACAATAATAAAATAAAATGTGTAAAACAAGAACACAAATTCAACAAAAATATATAAAATATAGCTGTTCACAAAGAGTTTAATAACATGGTATCGACATTGGCTTATATGAAATAATTGCACATATCTCAATGTTTCTCTCTCTCGTTATTCAGGTTTTTCTTGAAGTTCTTTATGAAGTGTAACCAAAACTGTTTGAAAAATGCGGGGAACCCGAGAGACATGCGCAGGTTTCAGGTAAATATTATCAGCCAATCAGCGAGTTTTAAATTATACTTGTATAACATTTGTACCACGATGTGGTCAAACGTTGACCTGATTTTAAATGCTGCACTTAAACTTTTAAATTGTTATTTTCTGGTATAGCTCGATGGGAATTGAAATTCTCTAATAAGCAACCTACACGTAAAATGACCTATACTGTAAGTAAGCATAATAGGATAACTACTGTATATTTGTTTGCTCATTATTTAAAAATTAAAACATATAAAAAAAATTATAAAATGTCCCCTCTCCCCTTTAGGTAGCCATCAGCACAACGGTGATGGTAGACGGGCCATTGTTGGCAATATCTGATAACATGTTTGTTCACAACAATTCCAAACATGGCCGACGAAACAGACGATTAGACCCGACTGAGGGAGGTATGTGGAACAGTTAAGTACCAAACACAAATTTTCTTCCTTCATAAAAGTATTGTAGCTTGATACATTCATTTGTACCAAAATGTGTTTCAAATTTTCCTCATACCGTATTTTTCAGGGTTTTCACGATTTTTTGGAAAAAAATTGCTTCATCTTTGTCAAGCATTTAAGAAAGAATTACAAATGAACATCAACATTTTTTAATGGAAACAGTTTTCCAACCTCCAGTGCCATTCTGTATGGGTTGTTTCCGATGGCTCCTGGAAACATTTTCTCAGTGAAAACCCTAATAACTAATTTCTCAAAAACCCTTTTAAAAATTAATATATTTAATAATGTAAAAACCATCGCTTAACCATGTGTTGCTAAAGATTTTTTAGTGCATTCTTGAAAAACATTTTGGTACATTTTATGTTGTTAGTTGGTTCGTGGCTTGTTTTCAGTTTGGTGTGGTTGTGCAGATGTACTTAAAATGTATGTCGGATTTCTGTTGTTGTGAATTGAGCACCTGCCCTTGTTATGTACCTAATTTTTGCATCATTAAAACTAGTATTAGATTCACTCATAATATGTGACAAACAAACCATTTTTATTACCCAAGAATTTTAAAACAATAAACATTTCCCACAAAATTAATTTTGGAATACGGAAAATAAGACTGCTTATTTATGTACTGATAACAGCGTTTGTAAGTTAATCTGGGACACCACCCGTCAGGTTGTTACATCATAAGTAGATCGTTTACTGTATATAAGATTAGACTGATTGCATCTCCCCGCCTAACCCCACTGTAACAGTCTTCGCATGGTGTTGATAAACCCATGCATGAGTGACACCTTACTCCGGTCAATCCACACCCAACTGTCATGTCAAGCAGCGATGATAACAAGACAGTATCCTAATTACCAATCTGATAACGTCATTCATTAGATACGAGTAAACCAGAGAGACAAAATCTACATCTTACCACGTTTCTAGTATCTTGTTATTGGTTAATAATAATTGCTTTTTTGTTGTTGTTGCTACAAGCCTATTTCAGTATTCAATACTACAATTTATAGGTTTTATTCAAGACTCAATAACTTAAAAGCATTTCCTTCAATTTTGTTATATTTGTTCAGAAGATTCGCATTATGATAAAATATGGCAGATTATGCGATTGAATGTTAACAAGCACTTGGCAAGTTTTGTGTTGAGAAAAAAAATTTTATGGGGGAAATTCCACTTAACTTCTAAAAACAAAACTATTGAATAATTGTTTTAGGCAATTGAATGCAATTGTGTAGACGTAAAGTGTGTAAAATTTTAGATTAAAAGCCGTTTACAGATGACTGGAACATATTAACACCAGCTGGGATGTATGCACATATTTGCGGACATGTATTAATGGCTGTTGTCAATTTGCGAGTAAACAGTTAAACCAATACACGTATTCTGTGAATTGTTTGAACATCCAGTTTGAATATTATCCTATTATTGTTATGATGTATTGTCCTAGACAACCCATCCAGAAATAGTATTTAATTATTTGTTTCGGCAAATGGATACTTTTCGCAAATATTAAAGTATTAAATATCAGGTGGTGTTTAGAGATTTACAGCGAATTCAGATAACATTGAGGGAAACGAGAAAGGCTTATACGTCAAGTGGTTGATAATTTTATATACAGCAAGATTAGCTGGTTAATGGAGCCGACAGGAGGCGTATCAATTAAGCATGTGTGGGCCCGTTATTGGGATGTTCAATTATGATGAGACGATGACATGGCCGTCAGACAATGGAGAGCCTATCGACAATAAATCGGAGAGGGTTTGAAAACTGAGATGACTCTAATCAAGAGAGCTCTTCTTTCACTTGATGCCGTGTTGACGGACAGCGTGAATCGCGATCATTGTATCAGCCAAGCAACAGCAACAACCCGCGCACGCAATCCTCTTCCAAGTACCGCTTTTCTTGCAAGCCCAAGTTTTGCGATGGCCATTGATCTCCAGAAGCCATTACCCGTTTATTCCCATTGTATAAAAGGTTTCGTAGAGGGCTAGCATGGCGGATGTATTGTTTCAATGGTCCAAACTGCTCCATCACGTCGAGACGCGGACAAGGTCATCCACAAAATTTACCACCAGAAAATTGATAGATAGAAGTTGAACAGAACAGTTACCCTCAAACAATTGGCCCAGGGACATGCTGTCGTGAAATCACCAACCCAATAACAATACCCTGTCCGTGAAGCCAGTGGAGGTCCCTCAAACCCCTATATCAGACCCTCAACTCCCATCTGGCCAACAGCTATCCCATCTGCTCCCAACAAATTCATTCTGCGACAAGAAATAAAAGAAAATAGGTAAACATCGACTATGTATTTCCTTTCTAAGTCGAATTAATTTGATCCAGTGGTCCAGAATTGTGCATCCCATCGGTTTGATTCGCCAGGAAAAGGGAAAGGAAATGTGAAAATTCCCCAAGTATGTGACCATCAAACGGTGGTAGTTTTGGGACTAAGAGCACGACATACCTCACTGGCAAAACCCAAGACTGGGTGTCTGCGAGTGGTAATTGCCGGGAGATGCTGAGACAGAATTACTCTGCTTCTCGCCTTTCTCGACCTTCAGAATACTGGTTGAGTTATATGTAGAGAGAGTCTACAGGGAGTAAAAGATCAGGAAGTTTTGCCACCATCAGGAACGTATTTAGAAGTCGACAAGGCGAACCACTAGCCCCCTCTCCTTCCCGTTAAGCTACTTCAGCCGGGGAAATTCAGACCAGTTTTCCCTCCAAATAAACAAGCTGGTGTTTAGACAAGTGAATCGCGCTACGTCAAAGACAACTCTCTCTGTAAAAAGATAGTGCCTACTTGGGCTGTAGTATGCCGTGGAAAATGGAAGCTATGTTTCTCCCTTTTATCTTGGTCATTGAGTAGTTTTTTATGAAGTGGATGTAAAAACAAAGCGGTCGTATTATTTCAACTCCAGGGATTTAACCGTGTTATAGATACTGGGTTTTAGGAGGTCCAAGCAAACACTCTTTTTTGTCCTATACTCTTTTATAAAATGTGTTCTATCTCAGTATGATAGGCGGTCTTCTTGTCTTGGAACAAAATATGTTTGTGCACAAATGCAAAATTCAGACATTTGCCTAAATAAAGAAATATAGGAATTAAATATCAGGAGTGATGTAGGAATGTACTGATCAATGTAAAAGTAATATGAAAAGGAATCGATCCTAGTAACCTGGTAGCTTGAAGATTTTTAAAAAATATATTTAGATTCCGTTTGCGTATATTATGCGATTAATTTGAATTTAGTCACCTGATGTTTATAGAGTCAATTAATTATATACAATTACGTGTATTGAGAATCATATGCATTGCTTTTATATATTGACATACATATTGATCTTTTGAATATACACGTTAAATAACCAATGCCCGGGAACAATAGAAATAATATCAAGTGTTGTAATATTTCACTTAACAAATTAATGAGTCTTGTATTATACACACAGAAACAGTTAACTATGACCTATATAGAGCAAGTTTTTATTCAAACTGTTATATTACGAGATGCAGTTTTATTTTTGCGCTGTTAAAAATATTTCGTACTTTTATTCTTAAGCACACATGTTACATTTTGCTCAATCTGTGAGACACCCCGGCAGATATTGACTGCATGGTGGTAGAGGACTAAGGGTGTGAGGAGCGCCTCGAGTAGGTGTGATTTCAACTTGATCATCCCGTCACGGTTTGAGCACAGCGTACCGGGCTTTTCATTCTAGCAGGGTAGTCGACAATGACTCACAGCTCAACCATCTGTCCACATATTACCGTTACGAACTGCATGTAAAACCGCTACCCTTCCCATGTTATGTTGAGGGACAACGTAAAAATAGCTAAAATGTTCCCTTGTTTAAACTGGATGTGCTTTGTTTCTATTTGAGAACACTGTAAACCAAAATTAGAAGCTTCGAATTTGAATTCTCCTAAGATAACGTAAAACGATGCAATCATTAATTAATCTCATCACTACTACACTGCTAAGAAGTGTGCCGTCAAAGTCAGAAATAATAGTGTTACAATTATGAAGCTTATTATCGTGTATAATTAAAGCCAATTTAGAGATTGACCGACGACCTACGGAGTTTCCTTACATTTAGTCAGCTTATTAAATTGTAACTCTGTGGATACTGTTGAAACGGGTACCACAATACAGGTTACATATACATTTTGATCATGGCTTGAATGTAATTAATGTTGTGAGCTGAAAATAATTTTGAGTGTTGTTTTAATATTTTATCTGTAAACCTGTTGTATGGTACTTCAAGTAATACTTCAGAAAAAAAATGTATCAATCCGTTGACAAGTCAATTCCCCAGAAAATGATTAAACGATTCACTTCAAGAGCAATTTTCTTATTTCAGAAATCATTTCTATAATATAAATTACTTACGTTATTGTGGAGTTTTCAGTGCAAACAGTTCAGTGGCGTCAACTATATTTTGTAAAGTGAAAAAATAAATAAATGGGTCTTCGTTGCTGCGCCTTGTCGACCACCGCTTTTAGTACCATAATAGACGATACTCACCATTGGATTATCTTCAACTTGTTTCAACAGCTACACCGTGTATAAAGGCGATTTGTCCCAGTGAGGGATGGACATCAGGGGGAACAACCGTTATTATAGTTGGGGACAATTTCTTTGACGGACTTCAGGTTGTTTTCGGCACAATGTTAGTGTGGAGTGAGGTAAGTAAAACAACCTAAACTACTGCTCAATAAATAATTAAAAGGCATTTGTTTTAAAATAAATAATAACTTTCTGTAATTGATAACACAATAAAGTCAATCTACAGTGATTTTCAGTCTACATTTTGCTTTCTGTAAATCAAATTGACGAATTATAATATTTCCGGACAAGTATATAATTTTTTTATTATTTTTATTTATTAAAAGTATTGAGAAGAAAAAACTGCGTAAATAAAAAATTGTTACACACATGGTAAAAGCTCAATCTATGTTTGAGAAATATTTGGTAAAAACTTGTATATTTCTGTTTAGTATAGTAAAACGTTTGCTTTTGAGCTCAAAAGTTATTGGATGCATGAGATACAAAATTTAGTACAGAATGTTATCAATTATATATATTCTGGAAATATTGCCTAATATGGATTGGTTTTAATCACAGAAGTTCATGTGGTAAGCACACTCGGCCATATATGAATCCCAACAGTTTACTGTGTATACAAAATACGACAATTCTATTAAAAACAAGGCACTAATACATTTATTTATTGCGCCATATTGTCTCATTGTCGAGAAAATAATATAATTTTCTTAACTATTATTATAAAAAGATTATACCATTAAGAATAGAGATTTACTTTGTATTAGGAAAAATGCAGAAAAAATAGCAGAGGATCCATTTTTCAGAATTTATTTAAAGGATGTAATGCTGTCTTGTCTGACCTGTGCTAGAAAAAATAGTTAGATTTTTGGAGTTAATTGTGGATGATTTATATGATAACTGATGACGACTGCCCTACGAGCACTTCTCTTAATGAACTATAACCCTTTGTAGAGATGCTTTCCTGATCGTTCTGCGTGGCGAGCTGAAATTGGCAGTCGCCAGCATATTAAATTTATCGAATTATTCCGAGAATACGGAACTAACGTTCACGACATTAAAACAATCATCAGCAACAATCAAGATGCAAAAATGACGGCCTAAGATGAACTGTGAAATAAAAAAAGATTGATTGCAATTGCGAGGATCTATTATCAGAGTTACTGGGATGAGGCGAATATTAGTGAAGTGAATAACCACTGTAGTCACCAAAAGCTCTCAGATTAGTCAATGACCTCTTCCAATGATAGTATCTTTAACGGATGAGGCGGCATAGTGTCATTGAAGAAAGAATTGACCAAATTCGTCAAATTTGGACGTGAATGAATCACCAGAAAAAAAACAGACAACAGATGATAAAGAAAACAATGACTTGGAGATTTTTCTTCCAATATTGCGAGGTGCCATTCAGGATACTATGCTCACTATATTTATACTCACAAAATACTAGCCGTATGAAATAAGTATAAATAAACAGAACTAACAACAACGACAATTTACGAAAACACATTAACAAACGCAAATGCACATGCTTATTACCACCACCACCACAACAACAACAGTAGACCAATGAAGTTTCAAGAAACTGAGGTGTAAATACCATAAAATCAATGTTTATGGCGAAGTTCGGGTTGTGTTTCAATTGTCATAGGTAAATTATTTTCCTTTGGTTATTGTAGTTGTTGACGTCACACGCTATCCGGGTACAAACTCCACCACGTCACATTCCGGGTGTTGTCGAAGTCACTCTATCTTACAAATCCAAACAATTCTGTAAAGGTGCTCCGGGCAGATTTGTCTATACAGGTGAGTTGACATTGTTGTTGCTGATATATTACAATTGTTAATAGTTCAGCGAAGTACATGTACTAACATAAGGTCATTTTAAACGTGAAATCAGTTGACAATGCTGGTGTTGTTGTATCCACATATTTTGTTTGATAAATGATGATTTAACAATCGTATTCTCGCGAGAGTTTCTATAGTGAGCGAGACTAAGACAACTCTCGTACGCTATGCCAGGCTATCGCTCATTAATTTCCGCAAATTTTGGGGAGACCTATGCCACAGCACAGCACAAATAAGAAGTGCAAAACAAAATGGCTCCGGTTGTATCTAAGAGTAAATGTCTTGACTATGAAGTAGAATTGATTATATTTTAGAATGAGCTAAGACAACACAAACGAATGGAGCTAAAAGGTCCATCCACACAATTCCAATGGGTCTTACTACCATCAAATGGTTTGGTGATTACATATACCATTAGATACGATCTCATCATATGTGGTTAATATATTGCAAAAATATTGGCGGTCTGTTGTATCTTATTTTAGTATTGATTTGTTTTATTTCGTTTACTATTGTCATATTTTAAACAAAGGAACAAGCATGCACCAACTAGTCATCAGTACTTTACAGAAGAGTTTCACAAATACCTCAGCACAAAAATAACACATCCTTTTTAAAGACCCCTGAAAAACTGAAGAGTTTAGACATTGGTTTGAAATCGATGTCATAGCAGACCTACATGAAAGTCTAAAAACAATATAACAACGCAACGTTAAATAAATGAAACCTTTTTTCCGGAACAATCAGCTGGGGTTAGCAGAGGAAATTATTTTCGGCCACATCTGTACTATGTCTGTTTTTTTCCAATTCCGCCCCACGGTTGAGTTTCCAAACATCAAAATCAGTATTCATAAAATTTTGAATGCTTCTGAATTTCAATATTGTCATAATACGGAGGTCTAGCGGAAAATCATACTGTGCTGAATGAAACAGGATTGTCACTTAAACAGCGAGACTATCTTCACCGAGTGAGCTCTTGTCCTCGTTGAACTAAGTGACAACGTCAGCCTGGTAATTCCGCCATGATTGTCACGCGGAGCAAAGGCCACGTGGAGCTCACGCGGCGAGCGAGATGGTCCACAGACAGACACAGTAGCGATTTCTTTTGTATACAGAAATGATCACACCGTTTCTTAACAGTTTTCAGCTGAGTAAATTTGTCCGCGACATTCTCAATTGTGATTTTGGTCCAAAATTTTAACTTTGCGAAATTGGGTGTCATGTAAAGAAATCGTCTTATATTAGTGAAGGACTTGCTGTCAGTACCAGAACTGGTGGACAAATGGCGACATGCTGGTCGGGTCTTATAGTTAAAGGCTGTCAGATTTGCTGATCGAAATGTTATTTATTCTATTCTTAATATAGTTTCGGAAAGCCCCAAAAAAATAATGCTGCTGAATTTCTGTATAGCTACCATTGACTTTGAAGATTGTCATTTTGTTTAACTTAAGTTTGTTTTGTTTTAGCATTAACAGAGCCCACAATCGATTATGGCTTCCAAAGATTGATGAAACTTATCCCCAGACATCCGGGCGACCCGGAGAGATTACCCAAAGTAAGTCAGTTCCACACAATAGCTATATAATTCTTTATTCTCAACTTTCAAGGCCTCTGGCTAACGGCAGTTTGTTTGGAGAGTAGCAATGCTCTCATCGCTTAGCACTGAAGAAGATTATTTTTGCAACATTATCAAAACACTTTTATAGTTGGGCTAGTGTACTGCATTTGTGTTGGAATATACAGCCCTGAAATACCCTTGAACATGGTGTAACATATTTATCAATCAATCTTAACTACCGCAAGAGCGAGAAGTTTAAAATCCATGATTTCCACAGATAAGTTTAGCATAGTACAAGAGTAGTGTTACTCCGAAGAGCGAAAGACTCATTTTGACTTCAATATTTCGGCGGTTTATTTTGCCATCATCAGGAATGTGAGAGTAGTTTCGTCTCTAAAATTTCAACAATAATTTAAAATCTATTTATTATTACTCAAATTGGCTTTGACATGTTCGTTCAGTTTTGAAAGTTTACGCCTTGTACTCTTTGATTATTTATTTTCAATTGTAATATTTTTATATGATTTTACTGTTTTTTTTACAGGAAATTGTATTGAAACGAGCAGCAGATTTGGCAGAAGCTTTGTATAGTATGCCTCGCAACCCAAACCAATTATCTCTACCTCCACCACGTTCTCCAGCCATGAACAACGGCTCGGCAATGTCTGGGTTTAACAGTTACACTGGTCAGTTGGCGGTCAGTGTTCAAGAGGCAGCAAATGGTCAGTGGGAAGAAGGTTGGTTGGCTACTTGTCCCAACCTCCCATTATCTAAACCTCTATCTAACCTCCCATAAACAAAACGTCTATCCAACCTCCCATTATCTAAACCTCTACGTTACCTCCCATAAACAAAACGTCTATCCCACTTCCCATTATCTAAACCTCTATCTAACCTCCCATAAACAAAACATCTATCCAAATTCCCATTATCTAAACCTCTATGTTACCTCCCATAAACAAAACGTCTATCCAAATTCCCATTATCTAAACCTCTATGTTACCTCCCATAAACAAAACGTCTATCCAAACTCCCATTATCTAAACCTCTATGTTACCTCCCATAAACAAAACGTCTATCCAAACTCCCATTATCTAAACCTCTATGT
>JAVFBW010111416.1:0-26090 GCA_034783835.1 Mopalia ciliata | reverse complement strand
TTTAAGGGTAGTTCCACTTGGCGAGTCTGCTCAATTCAGCACAATGTATATACTGCGTGATAATTTACCGAGTAAATTAGCTTACGAAAAACAGATCACTTACCGGAGTGAAGAGGTGTAGTAACCAGATAGCTCGTGTTTATAAAGTTTTCCCAAGCTCTGTCGTTTAGCCGAGCTACGAGATGAGAAAATCGTTACCAGAAAAGCCTACTTAACGTCTGTTGTGACTGTACGCGCTTTCCAATTAGGCAAAATTTGTCCAGACCTCGGCTAAGGCAGATACTGTAATTAAAAGGTGATCCGGGGGATCTTAAAGTGTTCTATATTACATCAGCATCAAAGTGGGCTGATAAAACGTGTATCGTCTCATCAGAAGATCCACTCCAGCCGTAGTTTCGTAACTTCATTATCCGTCCATCCTGTCTAGTAATTATACTGACGCCTTTTAATAGCTATAGTAACAATGTAAATCCCTCTATCCGGT
Source organism: Mopalia ciliata (assembly GCA_034783835.1). NCBI lineage: Eukaryota > Metazoa > Mollusca > Polyplacophora > Chitonida > Mopaliidae > Mopalia > Mopalia ciliata. Next base: position 25,606 of record JAVFBW010111416.1, on the reverse strand, counting down.
TTCAAGTCTAAGATAATCACTGTTTGTCTGAAGTATTCATAAAATCTTTGTATGAGATGATGCGAAATATATATATTTTTTATATGTGCGTGGTTATCACTTTTCTATATGTATGCGGCATAGCTATCCATGGTTAGTACGGACGAATTGTTTTTATAATCTGCAAATAAAAGGTAAAGAGACAACTCTTGGTCGCCTTTGTTAAAATTTAACCAAACCCAGAGAAGGAAAAAAAAGTTTCAGTGGGATAAAACAAAGATACATTTCGTCAGCGATGGTCAGAACAGAGCAAAGAAATAACACTACAATATATGGGAGAGGATCTATTTTAATCAATGAATGTAGAGGTAGTCCATACAACAACAATAAACATGTTCTATTTTTAACCTTTGTATCCATACATGGCCCAAATAATGGCAAATTTATAGCCTTAATTATATCTTGATCCACATTAAGTATAATTATTATATTACTTATTCGTTTACTTTAAATTTGTACAATGGCGATGGATCTCCGATTGGTATGCCTTTATGTCTTCGGCAAACGAGTCACTATAAATAATCCACGGTCTCCATGCGGGAATCATAAATATGTGTGTGTATAGCTTATATCGGTCCATGGTCATTAATTGTGGTCATGGATATTTAAACCGTACCATAAGTGCTAAGTTGTTCAAAACTTGTCGAATTCCAGAGAGCAATTGAAGCATTTGTTCTTTACGATCACCTTTTATGGAAAAGTCAAGTGATGCTTCGATATAACACTAGTCGCTTCCATTCTTTTCTTTGTGTGACTCACTAGAGAATACTATCGCACCAGACGGACTTCTGCTTGAAGCGCGTGAACTGTCGTCTGCTATCACTTCTTTTTCTTTCATTGAGTTTGAATGATGTGAAAAAGAAAGCTGAAGAGCATTACTCATGAAGAGTACTTTCTTTGGTATACATTGAAGAGGGTCGTCGATATCTCGTCATAGATCCTTCTGCTTATCTCCAGTCCTGTATTAGTGCGCAGTCGGCCGTGAAACTCGCACAGCCTATGTTTTGTCAATTTGTCGCCTGTAATTGCCACGATGTCGCCGTAGGACAAAGGTTGCGTTCCGGGCTGTGAAAAGAAAAGGTTGGGCCTCAGTGTTCAAATATGTCCTCTCCCTTAGACGTGTGACTGATCTGAACGAAAGACAATCCTCGATTCTTTCACAATTCGTTTGAGGTTTTCCTGTGACTAACTTACCCGAATTCTTTCTTATTTTCACAATACTTAAGTATCTTACGGCGCCACTTTATATTTTTATAATGGGCAACTATATTGATACTTCAATAGGCACTATAGACAAAGACCTACAACATGACACCTCATATTGGTCCGAATGAAGCCTAGGTGTACTCAACTGTTATACACAAATTTGTATCTATTTGAAACTGCGGCTGATTCTATTACGGCTTTTAGAAATATATTAACTCGCAATCGAGGGGGTATTGATAATATGTATTTGTTATTTGATCACTTCCAAATCAACTCATACTTATATCGCCAAAATATACACCATGATAACAACTGCGATCAAGGTTTTAACCTCAACACACCTTATGTTACACTTAGTCGTTATAATGTTATCCCCCTTCAAAATTTTAATCAGATAATTATCTTCAGTATCTTCAGAATTCAGCCCCCGATTTCGATAATATTTTTAATCTGTCTTAGAATCGAACCAAAGTGTACAAGACTGTTACTAGTAATCAGTAGATGTAACTTACATGACTGAGATAGATTAGCGAAAGTAGTATTTTATTAGTGCATGTGACGGACGTATGATCAACATAGTGTTAAGAATTAAATTATAGTGATTTAAATATTGCCCAGCTTCTGGAGCGAGAGAGACTCTCTGTAAGAGTTGCATGCATGCCCTATCGACGCCGCACAGCTGTTTAATCCGATTGTGGAAAATTTGTTGACGCTAAAGTCCTGTTGGTATACAATTTGATCACAGTAAACCATTATCCCAATGTTCATATTTTTCGATTGTGAATTGAAAAGAGAATAACAGCGGTCGGAAAACTAGTCATTGGCGAACACCAGATTTGATGACAAAAACTATATCAACAAAATATGTCTATAGACTTGCTATGCTGCAACTCAATTGTGTTTCTTACCGTTTGGTCCTTTTGTCTTCCTTTATCTATCGGGTAATTGGGAAGTCTTACAGATGACAAACTATTACTTTAAACGGAGTCGTACTGAGATACAGTTGTTTTGAATGTATCACTTAGTCAATTGACCGGCATTACGTGCTATAGGGGGGCGGGGGGATTTTCCCTAAAAAAAAAAAATCTAACCTTATGCTAGTTTAAACTAAATGTATATTACGGATGGACATTTAGACGGCAAATACTAAATTCATTTTCGGATGTTATCATTTTCTCACAAAACTAAAGCAGGCAATTCGAGAGTATCTGGTACTCAAACTGCAAAACACAATTTAATTTAAACTCACATCTTAACAACCTGGAAATTTAACAACTGTCAGAATTACCCATACATTGAAATGTTTGTGACACTCTGATAGTGTAAGGCCCACGCTACTCAAATCAGCGGTAGATTGTATGCTTTTGAAAATGACTGCAAATTGACATCAATACAATTCTCTTTATGCTTTATATGTTAACATCGATCTTGTATTAACTATCAATTTAAGTTTAATAGATATATTGATTATTCAGTAGAGTTACTATTGAACACAAGATAATACATATAAAGCAAATCGCGGAATATTCCAGTTAATAAAAATGCTTATTATACGACAGTTGTTGCCAGTTATGTTCGAGTTCACGGCGTGCAATTGGGAGTGGCATGGCAACTCATGTGACGCGCACAGTTCTCAATAACACTGTTTTCATGAATAAATTGGAAGACAATAAATAAATTTTATGCCCAGGTCCATATTCGAATCGGTGTAAATGAAGTCAATAAAGCAAATAATTCGATCAGAGGTGCCATTTTAAATATGGTCCCAGTCTCTTCCTTTCTTTAATTTATGGTCAAACACATTTCCTTAAAAGTAATTGTCCACTATTGTTTTCGCTTGAATAATTCGTTAGAAAGACATTCTTTGATTGATTATTCGGTCTCCGACTCCCTTCAAGTCAAGACACCTGTCAGTATCACGTGACTGTCGAAACCAGGATAAAAAAAAACTAGTTGCGCGATCATCTTAAACAAGCGAAGTTATTAAAAAAAAGTATAATTTTTCTAGCAAAATTGTATCATTATAAAAAGAGTTGATAAAAAACTAAAACTATATGTATATATGTATTTATATTTATATTTATATTTGTTTTGTCATACATTAACTCTTTGGTGCTTTGAGAATCGTTTTGATGTTATTTATTAAATAAGAACAAAATAAACAAATACCTTCCCGGTGGATCTCTTTCCACGTATCATTTTTTAGTCAGATTTTTGTTTTTGCAAGTTTCTGTAAGTCATTAAAAAACTGAAAGTTAATTAGAGATAAGATTACTAAACTTATTCATAATGTAGCGTGGGGAGAACTTAAGGGTGGATTTCGATGTCTAGTTTTGCTTACGAATCGCGTTAAATAACACAGCGATATATTATATTCTTGTCAATTCTCTGCTACCCACAGTCATCGTTTAGGCGCTTCTTTGAAGTCTAATTATTCATCACACCAAGTTCTCGACTAGTTATAGTTAAAAGGTACAAAAAAATAGCAGCCAATCTGTGGTTCTCTGTACGCGCTTTTGAAAAATAATTTCGCTACATATTAACGGGAAAAAAGATTTAATTTTGCACTGCGTGCAAAGTAGTATTCAATACACATCAAACGATAATAACTCCTTTATAAGACGACAGCGTATTAAAACCTCTCTACATGCTGTAATAAGTGTTATTACAGAGAAAGCCATGTGTTTCGCGTGCTCCGAAATTATTTCATCTATCGTTGGACGTCTTGGATCTAAAACGGCCTCCTGTTGCTAAACTCAACGTCACTCTGAGGAAACATATTAGTTGGAGGTTTTCAATTGAGGGGTAAATTACGTGAGCAATCAGGGTTTGATTTTAGTCTAGCCCTGAAATGGATACAACTCGTGATTAAGCGACCGGGATTCTAGCCTCGCTTTGGTCTCCCCGTCGCGGAGTAATTTGATTTTTATGACTTGGACGAAGAGAAAAGCTTGCCTGAAAAGCGGACGCAGGGTGGGGGCCATATACTTATTTCCTAAATCCACTATGAAAACCCTTAACTATTTATGAGGATGGTCCCGTGTCGTTCCTTGTGGAGTTTAATTTCAACAAGCTACGCAGAAAAAGCGCAGAGCAATTGCGAATTTCTTCATTTGATAACTTGCTGTGATGGGAAATTATTTGCCATTACAACCGTCCTGTCCGCCAGATACACGTCTCTTCTCGTTACTGACCAGAAATTGGACGGGAGAAAAATTCTACTAAAATAAAGCAATATGCTATTTTCTGTCGTCTAGAAATTGAGTAGGCCTCCCTAAAGGAAACGAGAATCACAAATCAACTGTCAAATTGTTTTTGAATGACATAAGGTTCAGTGGCGTTGTTTCACATTTCCTAGCAATATATTTCAAATTTACAATACATATTAAACTTTGGTTATAACATAACACTTTTACACTACAACGTTTGTCTCGACTAGAATAAGAGTACGACTGACATTCAAGAGATTTCAGAAGTCTTGAAAGTTTTTGATAAAATTTGTTTTGTCCATGCCTCAAGATACGGTTTTTGTGAGAAGTTGCCCTTGTACCCGCTAAGCTAGGGGGCAACAAGGAACTGATTTTGTGTTGCGGTGTATTTCATTTAAAATTCCGAGTTCTATCTTAGTAAAATGATTTAGTCCCCTCTCTTTGTGTTTAAAATCACCATTGTCACCGCTGCTGTTCTAGGGCGGCTACCTTCGTTCGTTGCGCTGATATGCAGTTATATATGAGTGAAATAATCTTAAGTATTGCGTAACAGTCCTACCAAAGCAACCGAAAATAATTAAATAATTTTGTTTTTTGAAAATACATATATGTAGATTCACGCTTCATCTAAGGATTATGCTATATGGTAATGTAGTAATGGAGCTCTCATATTCGTATGGTTTTTCTTCAATCGGTATTGTAACTAGCACGGTAGACGAGCGAGGAATTGTTGGCTATAACCAAGTTGTAATCCCCTCGTTAGGTTGGATTTGATGAGGCCGAACCTATCAGTATCATAATCAATCAATTTCCTATCATTTAAGTCAGCATGAGGAATTTTTATCACTCTATTCATAAGTGAACATTCAAGCGTGGATTTCCATTTGCGAGAAGACTTTTGGAATAGGCGATTTAATTTCGCAATATGAATGAAAGCCTCTAAGAAAAATGGCAACAAGACAGATAAACGTTTCAATTTCCCATCAAAAGGTTTTAAGGTAAATAATTTTTCTCGCCATATCTAAAATAATTTTCCGATACGATGTCCCTCATTTCCGGTCAGAACCCTTTCCAGTCGAGGCCAGTGAATTAATTCCCGCCAAGCCCCGCTCAACCAATCAGATCGGCTGATAAGATACTCTTCTCGGCTGAGCAATGGCCACTATCTCGGCACATGGGAATTATGAGTAGTTTTGGATAGCTTGACAGCCTTATTCACCACGTCTTCAGGGTCAGTCATATTTAAACCTACCGTGTTATCACCAACTCTGTCAACAGACAATTAATGTGCCCATTAAAAATTGGCAAAGAGATCCCGTCTCCAATCGACGAAGCCTGCAGAAATTTCTCGGTTCCTCGAATCGAGTTGTTTGCTCAATCGGGAAAAATGCAAACGATAAAAAAAACTTTCTGATGATGGTTTTCAGTATATTGAATTCTCATTGAATTTCATGACAGCTTGTCAAATTCAGACGTTGGCGATTATATTGACGCATGCATAGACGTTCAAAATTGTATCGCTTAAAAATTCTCCATTGTTCATTCTGGCTCAATTTTTTTTATTTTTGTTAAATCATTTATAGTGAGAATCTCGCAGTGACCAAGATAAATGTTTTTAGTGATGTTACTCTTTATTCTTTTCGCTTAATAAAGCTTAGTATAAAAAAATTACTTGGTACATATATGGTATTTGCTTCAATTTAAGTATTTCCCATCCAACCACCATCAAGAAAGTTTTCTTCTCAAAATATCCAAATGACAATTTCTTAAATAAGTTATAACTGGCTTTATAGAGACGGTCCCATGGGCTGGAACTCATTAATATGTCATCATTTTATTGTCATTTAAAATTATTTTTCACAAATTGTGCAGATGCCAATCTGGTAAAGGTGAGTTGATTGTTTGTATGTATGCGTTTTCTATCACAGGTGTGAGTATTAAAAATCTCCCCTTACTCGAGCCCCTATCGACGTCATACATCAATTGTGATTATTCAAATGCGCTTATTTTGAATCAGTCCCTTTTACTAACCTTGTATGTATGTATGTAACAAAAAAAGCCTTTAAAAATATATTTACTTTTTTAAAAAATGGTTTTATTTGACTATAGTCTTGCCTATCACTCACACCGTTGTGTCACACTGTTGTGTCACACTTTTATGTCACATTAGTGATAACCTGGAGTATGAGATAAAAAATAAACATATATGCACAAGATCATTTGTTTAAGCTCTCCACTCTTTGCGTAATTATATATACGGCTAAATTATTCCAATACTTTGCTCTGTTCGTCTATTTATAATAAATGTGAGCAAAATTCTCTAAAATAATTTTAAAAAATATACGAACACACCATTTTCCCAATCCGATAAATATGCAGATTGTCTTTTTACATTCATTGGGGAATTTTTCCTTATTGAAAGTCTTTCCGAAATTGTACCTTTGTCCTAAAGATATATATAATTTTGGCGAAATATAGTCCACTGGGCATATATTGTCTTTGTCAAACTCTTAAAATGTCGTGGTAATAACACAACTAAAATGTATTTTATTGATTGTTTTATAGCAGCAGAACTGAGGAGAACATAACCGAGGCATTGACAACTCTTGCTGATTTTAAATATGACAAATACATAAATAAAATAAATAAACACCCAATTAATCACGTGCTTGTTTATTTAATGGTTCCGGCCAGATTAGACATTCTATACCAAATGATGTGATACCTACAATGCTTTAAAATATATAAAACAAAACATGTGATATAAAACATGGCTTTATAAAGCATATATATATACGTTGTCGTATAGGGATGTAGCCACAGTTTATACATCACTTTTGTTATCTGGAAACCTTTTTCGTGGATAAACCGTTAGAGATGTAAAGAGCTTATTCAATTTTCAACCCCCTGTTCCATAAATAGACAACCATCTTTCAATAAATCGAAAATCCGCGAAGTTTTATTATTATGCACAATGTTTGCTGTCAAGTTGTAGGCAAGGAACATTTCTTTTTGTGTAATGCATTTTTTGTCAATAAACATTGGCCTGGTGACGCACTTATATCCCAATTGTTGTACGTGGTCTTTGTGGAATTATTGTTACTCACCTCGTAAGTACAAAAAGAAACGCGTCGAAAAATTAGTTTTCAAAATAGACATAAGTGTTTTCTTTGCGGGCGATCCCGCCTACCTCTCGTACCGTTGCGTCATACTCATAATAAGTCTACAAAAGATAATAGAATACAAGCACTCTTCATTTCTTGGTGTTTTCTTCATTGAACTTACACCCATTAACATGTAACTAAATGACGCCCATGGTTGCTCGTTTGTTCGAGTTTTCTTTATTGGAGTATGCCTTGATTTCAAGACACAGTTGCTCTAACACCTATAGACAGAGATTAGCCCCATGCTTTTGGTATACTACTCATAGTTCTGCCCTTGGGGGATATAAGTAATTGATCACATACTTATGATCTTTGCCGACATAAAGTATCCCAATTAATCTATAAATGTTTTCTTCACACCCAGCTCTTAGGTCCACTGCAAATAAATTGTATTGAAACGGGGCGTTGAGGTGAAAAAGTGGTTCAGGATTGAACGACTCAATTTTTCTTTTTGTCAAAGAAATTTTAAATTATTTATAGTGAAGCCATTTAATAAAACCATTGTCACTTGTTAACCCTTCTGCATCGAGAACGAATTCAAATTCAAAGTGCTTTACATTAAAAAAAGCCTTACCCTAATTTAAATAAGCGAGTATGAATTAATTTAAACTTTGTAACCGATTTATCTACGGCATTCGTTCTACTACAAATACAGTTAATGCAAAGACGACAAAAACAAAATTGGTTTAAAACAACATAATGATTCTAATGTTTCCTTCTGTATGCATCCCCATGTACGGCAATTGAGAGATTTATTGACTGGGAGTTGGTATCTATAACATGACGGAGACAGATATTTGTATGATCACTGTCCAGCCGAATTAAGGAATTCAATGCAGGTAGTAAAGCAACACTAGATCGACCGTTTTGTACATTTAGACAAGATAACGAAAATCTAACTGTGTTGTTATTTGCTACTTCTCTGAAATACCATTTTGCAAGTATACATATTTTTCAACCCATACCGAATATTTAGTTTGCTACATTTTTATCAAATATTAAACATACCATTTTTATGGTAAATACCTTCCTTTTAAATTCCCATAGGTTACCACAACAACTCGAGTTAAAGATGTATTTAGAAACTTTCTCTCGGAGGTTATCAAGAACATGAGATGATTCTTTACTTTAAATTAATAGACCTCCCTGTGATAGTGGGATTGTAATTTTTTTTAGAAATATAGGGTTGAAGACATAGATGGTGTCTTTTTACCTGATTTAAACGTTTCAAAAATTAAAACTTTACCGATATAAAGGCAAGCAGATTTTGACATTATTACATAACATAAACTCTTCTTACGGACAGCAGGCTGGCCCAACTAGGCCATTTTTTTTCTGAATTCGCTTCATTGACTATTTCGGAACAAGGCGTGAAAAGGGCAGTCTGAATGGTCAGAGGCCTGAGGCTACCGCCCGGAGGGCGCCAACCACCCATCGTCTATCCATTACAGGGAGATTAGCTGTACACTTGACTTTAAACCCCTGGACAATGTTTTGACCACAAGTCGAGTGGAAGTTATGAAAAGAAATCTCTCTGATTCAACAGACGGACATTCCCATACAACGTTTCACGCACTTGCCTTCAAGAAGGATTTCGAGTGTTTTCATGAGCCACTCATGTTGCTTAACATTTTAATCGGCTTCCTCAGATTCTAATTCTTTTCTTATTGGTTGGTTGTGCTACTGGAGTTCTTCAGTATTTTGAGACCAGCTTTCAACTTTTGTCTTTTTTAATTTGATGTATCCTTGGTGGTTTGAATATGTGCTTGATCAACTATTGTTCCTGGAATTATTTTTCAATTCAAAGAAATAATTTAATTTTAAAAATCAGACAATGCGCTTTTAATATAAATGATATTAAAGGTTGCAAAGCGAAAAAAATATGAACATATCTTTTCAATCAAAAAGTAAAATCTAACTATATTTATATAACACACCTTTCAGTAGCGTTATTACGTTATCGCCTCAATCTATCTTTGAATTAAAAGGCTGGCTTATATTTTAACGTGTTCTAGATTTTGTAAATTTAACTGCCAAATTTAAAAATGAACAGTATGATAGTCCTTAGCAGTTTTCTATCAAAGTCGATTTAAATCACCCTTCTTTGCGTGACATAACAATTTTCAATAATGTTGAGCAATTTCAAACAAACCCTTTTGTCACAACAATGATCGGAGTATTGTCCTATTTTAAAAGTGATATCTTTCAGTAATAATGGGATGTTGATTAAGAAAGAAAATCCGCTCGGAGCAAACATCAGGGGTGGTATTAAGGAAATTCACAGATTTTAATGGGAAAGTATCCAGCAGTGTGTTTTTAATCAAGCATGGAAGGTCGATTATCCAGTCAGCGGTGTGGTACGTCACTTCCGTTTCGCACGCGCTCACGTGTAGAGGTCCTCTTAGCCGAATGTCGTCTGGTAAATAACATTACTGAGCATTACAGCTGCCAGGCAGTGGGACTCGAGACCTATTTGAAGCGAGTTTGGAGAATTTGGCGCTGAATGACTTAAACTTGCCACACGTTCATATTTAACAGTTCAAAAAGTCTGCCGTCTTGACATCCCTTTCCAGCTACACAAGCGGTAGTTCCAGAGTTGGAAATCAATTTGACGGAAAAGGACCACCGTGTATGTGAAAAGGGGCTGAGTGACAATTTTAAGGAAACGTGCTCGTCTGTTTCGTTTCACTAATGCTGTTGTAATGGAGTCAGAAAAATGTGCAAAATTTCATGAAAAGAAGACCTTAAATCCCATATCAATGATTCAAGAAACTGGATTTAAAATGGAAGCTAGTTTTGATACGGACAGTGATATCGATTACGAAGAAGACAATATTAGTTTGAGCAGTAGTAGGTGTGAAAGTGAAGGTAGAAAAATATCAGAAGAGTCACTTAAATCTTGTAAACCTGCATCGAAACCGTTCAGTATTGACAGTATTTTAAATTCAACTTGCAGCGCTAAATCCACAAAGACTGATACTCGAAGATCCGCGTCAAGAACTGATAGCGATACATCTCCGGTATGCTCGAAATCTCCAGCTCTGAGTAACATAAGCCCTGTACCTGGGTGGCCCTACCCTAACATTTCCCCCACGGGATACCCGCCATGGTTCATGCCCAATACTATACCGACAATGTCACGTAAGTATCTATCACAATTCATCATTATTGTTGAAGTTAGACTCAGTTGTAGCTCTATACAGGTAACTACTTTTTAGACACAGAGATGATAGAAAAAATCTTATATTAACAAAATTTACCCAGACTGTACAAATAAATGATTTCTGATCCTTTAGTTTCAATGAATTGTTTTATGGTAAATTCGAAACGTTAAATGTTATTATTTATTTAAAGCTAAACAAAATAGATGCCGTTCTGCTTTGCTGGTCGTTTGAACAAAAATCTCGACAAACACCATAGATTGTCAACCTATATAAATTATTATGGTTATATTCCAATACAAACATGTATCCTGTTTAATTGGCTTATTCATTATACGAGTATACATTCAGTATTCGTCCAGCATGTGATATTATCATATTTTTCAGTTCATATAACACGCGATGTAGCGTTCAAAATATCAACGTGTGTTTTAAATCTAAGTGATTTTTGCTCTAATTCTGACTTCTTATCAACATCGTTAAAATAAAAATCATTCCTGATTTTTTGTAATTTTAAAGAAAATTAAGGCAAATTCTTTATTATTTTTGCTCATATTTTAAAGCGAAATAAACATAAATTTTATTCTTTACTTAAATCGTTATTAACTATCACAGTTCCCAGAAACAGAAACACAGCTTAAATTTAAATACGGAATTCGAAATTAAATTTCATAAGTTTTATGTCAGACACACTGATTAAGTTATCCTTTTCGAGTATTTTGTTAAATCTTAATTTTTTAAACTAAGATTTACCCAAAGTGTTTAAGGAATGCCTTGGACATATATGAAAACATACTTGTGGTAATATATAAGTTTAAATATATATTATAGTAATTTATAGATTTTATTGTATTAGCCACATTTGATTGTTGCTGCGCAGAAGTTCATTTGTTCCAGAACATGTTTGTTGATACTGAATTTTGTTTTCAGGTGTGTTTTTTTTTATTAAAACATATGTGAAGTAGAGGGAAAATATTGAGTTTGCATTCGAAAGGAAAGATTTGAAATTAAAATAAAGTTAGCCACTTATGTATGTAACTAAAAGGTAATTCATGACAACTCGAGATTATGATCTATTTTTAGAAACTAGCCTCTAAGAGTGTATCTAGAGCACGAGATGATTCATCCGTTTAAATTAATCGACATCCCTGATGTGCCAGAGGAAATTTTTTTTTAGAAATATATATCGAACAAATATACTATATTTTATTTGTATATTGTAACTGGACATTTTTGTTTTATTTCACAAGATTGAAAGAACTCGTAACAATAAGATGGTTTAAATTTATTAAAGAATTTAAATGCACGTTGATTAATTGAAATTCCATTACAAATGACAGGGTATGTTTGTGAAAGGAAGAAGGATATTCAGATTTTTTTTATAAATTGCTTAGAGTTTTTTTTTTTTAAACATTGATACAGTTAAAAACAACCCTACCTTTAAAAATCTCAATTGACGTTGACCAAATCACTACAATGAGCAGTGCAATATTGAATATTGATTGATTCATTGATATATTTCACTTATATATTTAACATTGACTTCTTATAATAAATAGTTTACAAGTTCTGTAAAATCATATATTACACTGGTATAATATTCCCTAAAACACGACAGAATAAATGTTCTTCAAAATGCTTTGGTCAGAGTCAACGGAGTTTCTGTATATGACCAGGCATCATTTATGTCATTGAGCGCGCGACTATATAAAATCATCAACTAAACATATTGCTAGTCTGCTATCTACAATTATTAAATCTGAACCGGATTTATGCCTTTCCTTGAGCATAAGAGTTGAGCAGAGTAAAAAGAATCTATACAACAAACAATATACAGTCATGCTTAGAATAATTTGCATCAAAATTATCCAAAACGAATACAATCTGTTTTGATTTGCTGAAATGATATGCAATAAATTTGTTATCGCCACCTCCAGATTATTTCACCCATTTGATGGGTACAAGTTTAATGGATAAAGATAACCACACCGCTGCCTCTGACAACAAACAAAGACCAGACTGAACAATAGCAAAAGGCAAAAACCGCCACAAAGACACTTAAATATGTCGCCTCCTTGTTGTCCTTTCCATCCGCCGGGAAGCACCCTCCAAACCACCCTTTCTAAATAATGTGTGTGTCGATTTTAATTTGTTGATATTTTTTGTTTACAGAAGATTCTCCCCATCAGAAATTTCCAATGAGTCCCCAGAAGTCGATGGCATTAAGAAAACACAAATCCAATCGAAAACCCAGGACTCCTTTTACAACACAACAACTTCTGGCTTTGGAAAGAAAATTTCGTGTGAAACAATATTTATCCATTGCTGAACGAGCTGAGTTTTCCTCTTCTTTAAACCTGACAGAAACACAAGTGAAAATCTGGTTTCAGAACAGACGTGCAAAAGCAAAAAGACTACAGGAAGCAGAATTAGAAAAATTCAAAATGGCCGCTCGACCACTTTTAGCTGGACCCATCGGACTTCCGTTTAATATTCAGGCATCGATGATGAGTGGTTCTCCTATATTACCGCCAGGTTTATTCTCCACGTATGGGTATTATCCACCAGGGTATACTTCTTCACCCAGACTTTATCTCCCCAGTTAATATTTATATCCCATGATAATATACTTGTTTATATAATTTTTGACCTATTGTATGTTTAAATTGTGTATACATTAGACTATCCAATAAACCTTTGATATTTATTATAACTTATTTCTATTGTTCTCAAATAATATTTATAGCCGCTGGTAGATATGTCAACTAATGCATACAGCGCCTTGTGTGTGCCTTTGCTATTGGTTTGGGGTTTTTTCTGCGGAAATTCCTATGGTTTTTACAGAACAATGAATATTTTTAAAGGCCGTTTTAAAATAAATTCATATTTACAAAATACCACTTCAAACTAATACAAATTTTGTGCAGTATGAGAAACAGTCAACTTAAGTGAAGCCTTTGCATTACGAGGAATATGGGTATTGTATATATTAATAATGTTTATTATTTATATGTCGATGAAATACGAGGATTCACGCATAAAAGAGATATTCCACTGCCGTTAAATAACACTTTTTGTTATTCCTCTCGAAGTGCTCTGCGTCAAAGACATTTATTTCTATTATGACGTTACATACGAACGTGCGTCATTTCAACACGCAACATAAAAGCTAAGTCATCTGTCGTGACGTTTCTAATAACGTTCAATTTGTATACCATAATATTGCTCTCTTGAATAGTTGAAAGAATAACCCATTCGACACTTCACGTCTCTTTCAACACTCACTCAAGCAATTTTTATGGTATTCAAAATTCACTGTGTTATATCCTCTATATAAGACTACATTCATCTATGATGTTCATCGCTTCTACAAACGCTCTTGTTGGGTAGCCAATTGTATTTGTACAAATTGATGTTCGGCACAAAGCGTTGATGTATAGGGCTCGCAAAAAACAGTTTTTTGGGGTTTTACGTAAGTACCTGTTAGCTTTATTCCACGTTAATAAGTTTGATAAAAGTCGATTTACAAAAATGAAAAATAGAACGCATTTGATTAATCAGAAACTTGATGCATGCAGGCGTATAAGCAAGGAAGCTGTGCGCAATCCCCATATGGCTACGTCATAAATTCGATTTTAAACACTAGCGCCCCTAGCGGGAAGATCTTTATTAGCGTAATATCTATTAATTGATAATACTTGTTTTATTCGATAACACAAACGACTATAACAGGACTTCCCTTTTAACCTTAATCCTGGTAATATTGAATATGTACTCAGAAACTGTTGTGACTATAAGTATCCCAATGAACGGTCGTTTATTTATTTTATTATTTCCGCAAGATAGGAATCATGTATTACCTTGTGTTTACTAAGCCATGATATCATCAGTTTGTACCTGAGTTGGAGGACAGATGGGTAATACAGAGATCGCCCCATGTCTGCCCTTGGGTCGCGTCATCTTGACTCTACTAGGTGCTATTCGCCACCTGGTATTCAATGTCCAAGGGAGCACCCGTTGCGCCATACCCCACCATATGCCCCTTTCTCAGGGCGACATAGCATCTGATTTACATTTATTCCTCTTCACACACGATTTGTAAATTTTGTTGAACGCCATCTGCAAGGAAATGTGTGAATATTCACCCTAGCTTAGAACAGACTAACACTTGTAACATTATATCACACCAGAATGAACGGTCTCTGGTATTAAAGTAACAACCGTAAGATTTATTATGAAAGTTAGTTAATACAATTGTGTCGAATGAAACATTGAAAAAAGCCTAGATATTTTATTGATGTTGTTTTTAACATAGGACAAGACCTACTCGTCAAAAAACGTCTCGAAATAAAATCTGTATTTCTTACCTAGTTACTTTATCTGAGATTTAGTTCTTCTGTTGGATTATTTTTTTTTAAATTTTTTTTTTTATGGAGCTCCAAAATTAGATTACAGCGCCTAATACTATGAAGATAGATCTATATGAGAAAAGCGCAAAAAATGATAAGTTTTCTACAAATGATATACCATGACCGTGCATAACTTTCTATATGTTATAAGTGGGTAATCTGTATGAAGAAAACGCCTTGCTTGATAAAATTTCGCTTGCCGCGCTGGTTTCAGAGTTGCCAGTAAATTTATTGCTCTTCGCAAAATTCGTGTCAAGTGATAAACAGAAATGCTTTTACTTTTTAATAAACCATTAACTGCCGTCAAAAGCCCGTATGCGCGTTATGATTAGGCGATTAAAGAAGCCAGATTGCCAGCGAAATATTTCATAAAGATTGAAGGCCTACGCGGTCGGGTATCTCCCTTCTCAGGTTCCAATATAAGCATGTTATTTCAAGAGCGAAACATTTCCCGTCAAAGCGAGCGTGTTACGTCTAATTATTCTTCACCATCTATCTTAATACAGATCGTCACACTGGGGGTGCCCGACCGCCAGGAGAGCTGTCTTCAACAAATGGGAGCGAACCTCTACATAATTATACCAATGTGAGGATTGCTTCAACTGACTGTCGGGAGAGCAGGCAACAAAACGGTCCGTCCAATAAAACAGAAAACGTCTGTCAATTAGGAAGTAAATTTCAAAGTTGTAGGTAACTCGATGCGACATGCAAAGAACTTCCCGGGCCGTATTCTGAAAAAATAATAAATTGAAAAGGAATTAGCAGAGCTTTCCTAGTTTACATAGATGTTTTTCTCCGGACTTTTTACGTCATGCATTCGTTTCCACTTGGCGACTCAGCGCAGAATTTTGAGAAAATGGTGCGCTCCGATTAGTCAGCAATTTGCCGTTATGCTACACTTATAATTACATACTGGCTAGAATATTTCGTTAAAAAACAATTTCTGGCAGTCTTATCTACATGAGATTTACCAGATTTTGGCACTAACTATTAACATGTATACCTTATACTTATATATGCTTTTAAAAAATCGTGGCTGCGTATAAATTAGATATATTCCACGCTAAAACACATTTCACGGAAACACCGTCATTTTTTCTTCATGCTAGGATTGGCAAGCTTAAGAATAGAATCGACAAAACGACTACGATTCTTATTTATTATGTACAGTTAGAAGATTAAACTAATTTCTAATCTAATGTAAACCAAGAAATAAAATTGCTTTTATTCGAACATTGTCATTTGCTAATTTGGATGGAAAATGCTCAGGGAATCGTTTAATGCCGTACCAAAATTGGACTAAATGACGTTTTTGTCTTTTAAACATATACACTTTTAATATTTGGAGTTTAAAGGAGTATAATATACATACACCATAAATATAACAAAATTAGTTTTCTAGTTTTTATGCTCCTTTTACTAACAGTCGTACACAATATATTCACAATGGTGGAATAGTTCGGGAATTTCCGGATTGCATACCAGTCGTTGCGATGCATTCTAAAATATAATCGATTCTACTTCATACGTCGAGACATTGACTCTACACACCTTCCATCTTGTTTTGCACTTCTTTTATTGGCTGAGTTGTTGCAAACGTCGCCCCAACTATTGCCGAAAATTAATGCGCTATGGCCTGGCATGGCGTAAGAGAGTTGTCTTAGTCTCGTCCACTATAGAAACTCTCGCGAGAATACGATTGGTTGCGATGGTCGTTGCAGATGTTATTCGGGCTTCAATATGATCAAAATAAGGCGACAAATGAATGCAGTTTATTCATATACCTTTGCTCATTTAATCTTTCTGGTCATCAAATTTGAGTTTGCAAAATCCAATTGTGTAAAGGCAATGATGGTTTTTTGCTGCACCAATAAACATGTAAGACGGGCGATCGCTTTCCACTTAGATATTGAATGAAAGTCAACAAAGGGGATAGTACAAGCGGGTCGAGCCAATGGGATACCCAGTGATTCTCTCTGAATGCAGAGCACAATCAATCAGACGAAGGCGTTATGGGCCCTAAGTATAGGTTCTGTGGATAGTTTACTCCCACCCCTTAACGCGCTCCCTACCCCCCGGGGCTCACTTAGCAACAGACGCCTGAAAGGACTAAAGGTTATATTGGGATTTTATTGACGCCCATTGAATGCTTGAAAGAGAGATCGGAGGCGCCTCGGGGTGTGATCGCCGTTGACATCAAATCACTTCAGTCGACAATGTGGTGGTACAATGCTAATTCTTGTCCCATCTCGAAATGTTTGTCTATCAATTATAGGATAATTGTCCACCCTCGGGCACCCTATTATTTGAGTAAGGAAAAAGACATGCAAGAAAGTTTAGCGATAAGTTTCTAGACCGCTTGCCATGACGCCCCGAGCCAATCTAAATTTTCTATAGTTCTCACCCTGTAGACTTTCAGTAATCTCTCTCCGGGGGTCCCAAATTGAGTTTAATGGGCCCCTGGAAAGTTACAATTGAACAATAACAAATCATGATTATATGACATTCAGAAATTAATTCAACACAGGGGCTTGGAGACTAATTGATCAAATGAGAAAGTCACAATTTTCATGTGGGCAATACCTAATCTGCAATTGAACCACAATAAAGGAGTTTTTGTTCAATTATGGAAACTTTGAGGATAAGTTAACGATTTTAAAAAAATTACAAATTACAATTATGATAATTAGAAGACTCACTCATCTAATGATTAATTAACTGACTCAAGAACATTATAATTTATATGTATAGTAAGCCTTCAGTTTATTCGCTAAACTTAAAGTTTATTCGTTTTCTTACACCCTCATGATCCCACAGTATATATTTTTAAAGTTTACAATCTTAATCTTGAGTTGTTAGGGTTAACCTACAGACATCTCGAGAGAAGGAAATAACGATTTACATGTATATGGACATGAATAAGGCCGCATAAAGTTAATGTAATACTTCGATAAACGTATCTCCCCACCCCCTCACCTCAAAAGCTATAGTGACGAAGTCTGAACTGCTTAAGTTCGAAAGTATGAGCTATAAATATATTTTTAACCAATAATATTGCTTATTAAAGGTTGTTGAGGGACTTTGTAATTGTATGTTTGTTTGATTAGGGTTTAACGTCATACTCAAGGGTATTTCACTTATATGACGACGAATTGTCCACTTCTGACTGCTTTAACTAATTATGACGGAAACCTGGAAGAAACCTCGTTGAAACCACCCCTGCGATTGCCGGAGTCATATCCTGTGCCACTCTCATATAGTAGAGGTCGTCAAAGGATCTCTATCATGTCAGCGGTGCCTGCGCAGGAGGAGGTCAGTAGTGCGATACGCTGACCACCGCGGACCCTTCGTGATTGTAAACACATTGTTATTTCCTCTTCCTTAATTTGGGACAAAAAGAGCAAATGAGTGTATTCAGTCGGAGTGTATGTTGTGCTATAGATGAAATCATTTGGGTTTTGGGGTAAAATTGGTTTTACGCTACATAAGAAAATAATACAAGTTTAATTCCCACGAACCTTGGCCATATCCCTTTTTCATTATACTCTTATAAGTTATAACATCACCCGTGTTATTAAACTATAGTATTTAATCTCATCCGCATCAAAAGATTCAGTTTCAATAAGAGCTCAAATTGGGGAAATTTTGCACAATTAATTGAATTCCAAATATATTTTAATTCTTTAGTAGATTGTACATTTGTTTTCCGAATGTCGGCGACACCGTTGTAATTTGTTACTGGCTTATTTAAATTTCCATTCAATAAATACCTTACATACCGTCTTACAAATTTCCCCGATACTTACAAAGTCATTTCATACAAAAGCTCCAGTGAAGCGAATCTTGAGCATTCTTGGCCCAGGTCGGGAAATTCTTTGAAGCTGGCATCTACTCGTCTTATCTACATGGCCTCGAGTTATAAGTTAAAGATCGTGATAGGTAATGAATGTAAGTAAATCGGCTCAATTACATTGGCAGTAGCCGGTGCCCTCCCCTCTGACCAGCAGACTAATAGCCCGACAAAATGGTTTTACAAATTCACAGTTTGTCAATTTAGTATGGGATTGTTTGTTTTCGGGGTTGAATCATTGGACAGCTGAGACATGGGCCATTTAATAGATCAGCCAAGATAAGCTCTTTGAACAGAAAAACACTGTTTTGTTTTGGATAAAGAAACGGTAGTCCTGAAAAGACCAACACAAACAATATCCCCCCCCCCCCCCCCCCAACACCGCTCCATGCATAACCGCACACGGTGCTTGTAAGTTATATTTTAAGCCGGTACAGCCACAGGACGTATGTCTTTGAAGTCTTTGGTGAATTTATATTATCTACATACATATGCTTGTTTTTCTGTAGTGTTACGCTGTGTCAAAACGAAATGATGCGTTTTTGCTTTACAAGAGCATCCAGCTACAGATGGTGGACGTAGTTGGCAAAATTCATATGTAGTTTAATTGTCATTGTAACAAAAGTTTGCACTCCGGCCTACATCATGGAATCTTTCGCACCCAAGCATTCTCAATACAGAAGATAACAACACGACCATGTTGGCACGTTTAAGAAGGTGTTTGAAAAGGAACCAAACATTTTGAACAACGAGACTGAGTATATAGACAATGCAAAGCAGTTTAAAAAAAAGGGTTCAACGTACAAAGCGACGTGTATGCGTTGTATGATGGGCATGTCACCCCAATGGCCGTTTCTGCCCCAAAAATTGTAATTATCCGATAACATGTATAAATAAAATCTATAAAAAAACCCCTCTATTTTGGTGTTTCGTTTAGCAGATTTATACATGCCAACAGTTCTCAGAACTTCTTGATTATATCAACCCATTGGAAAATATGGAAAGTGGAAATATTTTAAAATTTTATAATAGTTTGCATAGGAGGTGTTTGGCGGAAATTCTGCAATATACCTCTCAAAGAGCCACACGATATCCGCGGTAACTGAAAAATGCCCATATACATGTATATATATATTTCCAACAATTTTTCTTCTGTCTTCATTTATTAAAAATGTATATTTCCAACAATAATCCAAGTTACAGAGGGATGATTAATCAACTTTGATCAATAATCATGTGTGCTATACAAACTCTGAGGTATATAACATATTACATAGATCTTAATATCTAGTTGTTAAAAGTAACATAAGGAAAAAATCCAAAGGACCTACTGGTTAAGGCGAAACTCTCCTCTTTATACAATTGTAACGCAAAACAGCAATAATCGTTAGTTGACAGAATCATGCATGCGTTCATTTCTATTCTTAATAGCATTTGTTTGGGGTTCGGTTCATAGTTGAACCTATTGCTGGGTTCAATATGTTCAAGTTAGCCTTGCCCCAAACGAATAGTATATCAGCGAATAAAAATGAACCCATGAGTTTGTCAACTAACATTAAGAAAACCGTTATTGTAAGAATTGTATGTTTGCCATAGAGGTATTTCGCCTAAATGAGTATGTCCTTTCAATTTTTTTCTACTTGTCTATGTGACATGCAGTAAGAAAAAGTACTAAATTGTTTCCACTGTGAAAACCCTATTTGTGATGCCAACAAGAAGCTCACAAGGCCCTGTAAAACCCCGTATTTATAATATTGAGGAAGTTATATAAACGAATGATTTCTTCACATATATCAATGATGCCTTTGTTAAATAATTCACTGCCAATTACCATAATGCTAGCAGGCAATAGACTGATCGATTGGAGTTTAACGCTGTTCAAGGGAGGTAGTTCCTGTTGCCGTGGTGCTCTCGGGGCTAAGGGTCAGCACGGAGCTGATCTGTTTCTGAGCTTTGCTTGTACGTCTTGTGATTGTCATGTCTTGTCAATATTTGTGCCCAGTGGCGTTGAAAGTAGCTTTCCTCCCCATGGACTGACAAGTCATCCTATGAATGAAAAAAAAAACTTTAATATGGACAACTCTAACATGTGAAGCAATTTGCTTTGTTGAAAAAAAAGTTATTTTTTGTCAGACTATGTTTAAACACAACATTTTAAGACGATCAGCAGGCATATGTAAAAAGAAAATTATTTTTATATTTTATTTTTTATTTTTTTTAACAAATGGACAGTTTTATTCACTCACCTATACATTTGGTGTGAAACCTTTCTTTGAAACTTTCAAAGTTTTTTTTAAAGACTTATTTATTGTTGAAAACAGCAGACTAAAGTTGACATTTTTTTATATAGTTTCTCCTAAAGGATCTGTTAAAACAGGCATACCGGTACAAATAGATATGGGGTGGGATTGCTCTTTTCGTATAAGCCATCCGAGATAAAAGCAATTCTCCCGGTAACTAATTTAGGTCTAATAGCTGTTAGATAAGCTGAAATTGCACTCCAGTTGAGTAAAAGCTTCTCTTTGTAGCCGTTCAAAACACATTTTTTAACACTTAAACGCGACAAAGTCTCTGTTACTGCTTCAATAGCTGTGTATTATTTTCGCGACGTATTCCTGACGTTTAGGTCACGCCCTCTGAGACTGTTCGGCTAGTCGTAAAGCATCAAACTTTCGCGAATTCTCTAAATTACCTTTACTATTTGCTCCATTGACTCTCCGCTAATTATAGACGAAGGCTGACGGAAGCACCAATTTCTGCCCCATCAAGTTGTAGTAAACAACAGATTGCTTTCTCGTAACTTCAAGAGAAACAGTGACATAATTCTCCTGTAATTATGTCTCCGTTTTAATTGTCTGGTTTGGCATTTCGAGAGAGCTACTCACTTAGACTGAGAAAAGGCCGAGTTAAATTATGAATGACCTGACAATTACAAACGAATGGCCTCTTCAAAACATTCTCCTTCGGAAAGCTTTAAAAGCATTGTTAAGTAACTGATTTTATCGAATAAACATAGGCCTACCGTCCAGGAAAACAATAAAAAGAGAAAAAAACAGAAAAGAAAGAACAGTAAAACCAGTAAGATATGCAAACAAAGGGAACACTTACGATATTATGTATTTGTTTTTGTTAACGGTTTATTGTTTATTTGATTTAACGACTTGATTGCAATCAATTATTATTTTTATACTTATCATCATTATTATTATTATTATTATTAGTAGTAGTAGTAGTAGTAGTAGTAGTATTATTATTATTATAGGGATGGCTACCCGATTAAAGAAATGCGGAAATGTTTTAAATTGTTATAATTTCTATTTCACAAGTCAAAGTTGTCAAACACAAGCACAAAAAAAAAACGGGAGGAACTTGTAACGGTATACAATAAAACTTTTAAAAAATGCTTTGAAGCGTTGTAACAGGGAAGAGTTTTATTGAACATATGTGTTAAGGAAGGGCAATAATCCTGCTTAGTGTGTCGAAAGAACACTCCCACCCAGACAGTTTGTCGGCAAAATCTACAGCTCGACAAGGACCCAGGAATTAACTACCGTGTAACAAAACCTTGAGCTGTCTATGGATAATTCACTGGTCCTTTTGGAGAGCCAATGACCGAGAAAATCTGTCTCTGTTTAACGAAAATAGTGAAGGAAAAGTGAGGGTGTCAGTTGCTATCCTTGTAGCACTCCAGCGTGAATTTTCAAGAGTGTCCATCGGTCACTGTCTGTAAAACAGCTGGAGGTCTATATCATTGCCTTATCAATCTACTTTAGTTGTATACCGCCTACCTGAATAACTACAGAATACCTTTAAGTTTAGGTCTGGAGAGGTTACAGAATCTTATTCAATATGCAAACAGATTATCCTAAATCCGTTCAGGTAAAGGGAAACACTATAGTGATAATCTCATCAAGTCAGTTAGTGTCATTACTTGTGGTGAAGAAACTGCATATGACATGTAGCTGTTATGAACCAAATATTGTTTTGTAAAAATGTCAGTATGTCATCTAAAAAAACTATGAAACTATATTGACCTGAAGCGAATCAGAATCTGGTACGATTGAACTGTGCCCTGTCGTTCGATGCGAATAATTTTTATGTACAGAAGAATACTTTGCGTATGCTGAATGCAAATACAAATATACAAAAATCAAAATACAAAGAACCATAAGATAAGGCTGATAGGTTTACATAGGGTTTAACTGACAATTTAATTACTATACATCGAAAAGTATATGTCAAGTCAACTTTTTAGTTTTAAAAAGAGACACAGTTATCATGCAAGCATCTCCAGACAATTAGAAAGGCGATAAATGTAAAGAACACATTGTTAAAAGTTTGCTTATTGTTACCAGTGCCAGAACAACTGTTCATATGTTGTTATCTTGTTCAGTCGCGACAAGCGTAACAGGCTTTTCCACAACACAGATATTGATACTATAGTGTACTGATGTTATCTTGAGGCATGTCAACCTGTGAATAAGATTTTTTCATTTAACTTCTTAACTTTCCTTTCCTGGCGGATGTTCTAGATGTGCATGGTTAATTTTACTCAAGAAACCAGTCTCCCTAAACCGGATATAAGAATCAGTAAAGTTTGGTCAATGTTAGAGAAAAGTCCTCAACCGGCACACTGGTTCGTTGATCTTGTTTGTTGTACATCCGGATCAGTAAAGACCATATCAATCCGAGGAAGCCCTGAGGACTAAACGTAACCACCCATAACCCTGCCAGCGTAACCCTGTCAGGCTGGAACAACTCTAGGCAAAGTTCCATTCTCCTCAAACTGTGGCTATGAGGGTTATTGATGCTACTAAGACAAGACACAGTAAATTAAGCGTAAATTTTAAAAAAAAAACAAAGGATGTAAGGTGTTTGGGAGAGACCATCCTCTAGCATGGGTGATTGCAACTAACTCGCCCTTGCGTAATCTGTCCAAAACTCGTCCAAACTTGAAAGAAGCATCATTTAGACCTCCTGGTAGTCTACCGTTAGGGGTAATTCGTGTTAAACTTTTTAGTGACGTTAGTTGACTATTCCCCTTGCGGAAATTGAGGCTAATTAACCATTGACAGTATTGCGCCTCATTTCCTCACATTGTCTCTATGTTACTATATAGTATCAGATGCCTTCAAGGAACTCAATACTCTGCCGTAAATTGAGCATTTAGTTACCACATCCGCTTGATTAAGTCATTGACACCGTTCCCAACTTTTTCTTCTCACTTGTTTCTATTTCTATATTGGTTGTTCTTACGCATCTAGATATAGGTTATGGAGGTATCTGGAATTGGATGAAATTTTTATTGATTTGGCTTTGATGGGCTCGACTATCATAGCCAAACAGGCGAGGGTCTAGGGGCCGCGTAGTCCCCGGAAGCAATCTCAGCCAATTTTGCAAATGAAATTTGTTCTGCCAATTTTGATTGATTATTTTGATTATGATCAATCTAAACTGGTACAGCTTTAAAAGAAAAAAAGAAGACAAAAGCTTTAACACAAGTATTCTGTAGTCAAAAAGTCTTAGTTATGGTTCGTAAAAGACAAAAAAAAAAAAAGAGTCCAAATATCCAAAACCTTCTTTGGAAGATTTTAATAATTGAACAAGGCTTAAAACAGTGCAAAACCGATCGGGAACTGCTGTCTTTTTTAAATTTAATTCCTGATTTGCCAGGGACGTAGGCTTAACCATCTCAACGCATGCCTCTAGTGGGTGTTGTGTAAACCCCAAACACACACACATTAAATTTCCCATCTCGTTTTATCCATAATGGTTCACCTATACCTATTGTTGTTTTACTTAGGGTGCAGTCCTAAGTCTATGCGCTATGGATTTCATCGATATTATAACGTCACGTATAAAGGAATCCAGTGCAACGTTCTGCTTCTGTCAATTTTAAATAATCTCCTATAATTTCTATTGCCTTGGTTTTCTTGCTATATTTTTGGTAACAAAAATGAGCATGTGTGGTGGAGTCAAACGTATGCAATTAAACAAGTTTATACTAATCAAATAAGGTTAAACTGCTCTCTGTGAGGCCCGCGCTAGGCTATTTCGAATCAATAAAAATGTAAAAGTATTTTCCGAGGCGCGCATGATCAAGAAACAAAAGTCGGGACCAGCCAATGACATCGAAGTTGTTCTCTCTTAGATCCGCGCTATTGCTATATACAATCCAACAATAAGATTTTTTTAATTGTCGGACATCAACTAGTAGGGTGATTGCAATTTTTTGCTTTTTGATTGTAGTTTTTAATCGGGATTTAGTTCAATGACTAGCCGACTATTAAATGTCCACAAGCATTAATAAAAACTTATTTTCATCTGAAGAAACATGTCTTAAAAACGTGTTTCCATCAATTGAAATGTTGTTTTTTATATTTAATTTAGCGATACAAATCGATTATTAATGGTGATAAATCAAACTCACTTGTTTGGTCAGAAGCTTGATGACATATGCGTATGGGGGGAAGAAGTCATTGTACAAATCCCATACGGCTATGTCACATCAGTGAAATTCTTTTCCACATAAGTAAAATAAAACACCAAAACCTAACTATTTCACATA
>JAVFBW010111405.1:0-16253 GCA_034783835.1 Mopalia ciliata | reverse complement strand
AAACTTACTAGAGTCCTGAAGATTTGGACATTTGGTTTGCTATACTTCGATTTCTGGATCAACTCGAAGCCCTTTTTTGACCTAATGTGTTACGCGAAGTTTGCCGTTGCCATTATGTATTAAATAGAGCGTAGCTTTATAGGTGTGTCGTGATTGTTATGGCGATCCAATAACTTCTATAAACGTCATAGAAGTTGTACACGTTTGGCGTAAGCTTTATACGGATACTGAAAGCAGATTAAATCGCAAATAGCGCATTAGAAAAAAACTTAAACATCGCCTGATGTCATATTATAACGGATTTAATTTAATCATAGCGCTTCCAGCAACCAACCCAGAGTTGTTACGTTTGGATATTAGTTTAGTTTATTCAGTAGTCCGTTTAATGTTAAATAAGTATTGACGTAGAGTTTTAAGTGATAATAAGCGTGTTTATAATATACGCAGCTACTGTTTTAAACACTTTGTCGCAACTTTTATTCGGGTTTAAGACGTTGTCTATATTAGGCCTCGATATGCCAACACACAATAAGCAATTGAAAAGAACATCAAGAAACACATTATAACTGGAGCACTTTAACAAGAATGAACAAACCTGTCCTGGATCAACGGTGCTTTTATTCCTAAGTTTCCTAGAACAGCACTGTTTCACAAATCGACCCCTCTAACCCTAACCCTCTAAATATAGGATCATATGGGATATTTATCAAACCCAATAGAATTCCATAGAAAAATCCTGTAGGGTTTTGCCCAAACCCCAATAGATTTGATGTATAAAAGATCTTACGTTACGTTAAACGTAAATAGTATAGAGATTAGAGACCAGTAATGAATGCATTGTTCTCTCCTGGTAGATACGTTCAACGTAATTGAAAACCTAGTGTGAAAATATTTTACGAGGTTTCGCACGCTTTCTCAACGGACTCTTACAATGTCTAATCGAGATGTATATATACATAAAGTGACATCCGGTACGATGTTTGTCCACAATCGAACCGATATAGAATAAACACATAAATATTTGACAAAATAAAGTTTTAATGTTGATACATATCAAGTGCTCCGTTTTTAACTTTTTAGGCTGGACTTCCCTATCCCGTCTCATAGGGACGATTCAATTGAATTCTATATATTAACAATAATATATTTTTTTTCAAAGGATACTACTTTTTTTCTTTTCAAGATGCCGATGGTAATGTCCACGCCATCCACAATTCTTAAGTGTGTTCAACTCTACTGTTCGAAAAATATCACTACATAGAGAACAAACGTAAAATTTGCTTACACATGTCAGTGATTGGCAGCAAAATATAAAACGGTTCATAATGTAAGGGTGTTTGTATAAATGTTTCAACTGCCGCAAAGCAACGGTATCAACGGTAATAGGCAAGAAGTTAGTTGAAAGCGACCCAATCTATGCCATGAGGTATTCTTCGGTCAGAGGTGAGATGTGTTCGTTCACTGTCTGGCTGCTAATGCCTGCAACCAGAATCATGTAGGCTCGACGTACGAGCCAAGTTTTGTATACCCTGAAGAATTTCCAAGACATAATAAACTGCGAAAGAAAAAAACAAAGAGAAAAATTTGTCATCTTGTCTATGGTGTTCATCAAGATCTTAAACGGTCTATTGCTTTAAATTCTGCTTCTGCTTTATAGCCAAACATATTGTGGCCAAGTCGCCACCCGGAAGCACCAAAAGCCTGTTGCGTGACGGTAGAATAATAATGTATACACCACTTGTATTTTATATCTATCGGATTAAAACGTAATCTAAATTATTTTATTAATAGCTTTTGGTGAATCAGAAAATAAAGCTGCTTTATGATTTATATTTTCATTTTCTATTTCATACGAAAAAACAGTTTCAAGCTGCTTGCAGATCATAAGTTTGAGCTTGAAAACTTCTCTTGGTGATGGTTGATCGAGTTGTCGCCCTTGAAACTGACACATTGCACGAGTTGTGCAAATGTCGGCTAGAAAATGAATTGTATGTTATTAAAAGTTGCCAGACAGATTTCTACATATTATACTTTATCTCAAGAAACTGTTTATCCTCGAATTAACTTTGGACCATACAGTTGAAGTAAACGCCAGATGGATTGGAGGGATTCTACACTACATGGAAATTTGTTTGAAAATGTTTAATTATCTTGCTAGGGCTGTAAAACAAATAGCAAATCCAAATTGGAAGTCATAGAATTAAAATACCATTTTATTCTTAAAATTAATTAACATTGAGGCATCATTGTATAGCTAGAACCTAACCCAATTCTACAATTTCGAGACAAAACACAACATTTTACATCCATGACTCGGTTTTTTGTCAACAGTCGTGGCATGGTATACAACAAGATGACCCGTACGATGAGATACGTACTAACAGTGCTAGATGACACGATGATAATCCATCTGAACGAAAATGAAATCCAATATGGTCTTCCGTTTACTTCTCATATTCCATTTGAACCGAACACATCGTCCATTACAATGTTCCAAAACTAGCATAACACTTTAGAGCTATAAAACAATATCCACACGGATTGTTGATACCTTAAAGGGATTTTCATTCATCTCTTTTAATCCATTTGAACCCAAGACGACAGCCACAATGGGGTTTTCGGACGAGCAGCAACACTTTAGATCTGACAAAACACTCGCAGCTTTAGTTTTACCCGAAAAAAATCAAAAATGGTGATCCATCATCCATTAACTTCCAGTAATCCCCTGGAACCGAAAACAAACCACTTAACGTAGCAGCGTTTAATAAACCAGTAGCAACTCTTTAGATCCTAAAACGACATCTAACACGTTATAACACAAGCAGTTATAATCCGTGGCAGTCGAAAACAACATCTATGTTAAATAGTAATCCATGTGTATACTTGCTCTCAGACATTTGAGCGGTTGTTCGCATCCAGAACAATTTTGCATCAATTTCTGATGGACTGTTTTCACCACACACACCGCACACATACATGGAAGTTTACCGTCGCATATATTGTTAAACTGGTACGTACCTCCAAAACAAATCGAACCGTACATATATATAGATCAACTCTGTTGATTTCCTTCTATAACCTTAGCTACACCAAAGCAAATAACACCAAAATGTATGTACAATACCACAATACAATTATCTTTTATTAAAGAAATGAAAACAAGAAAGGTTGCGGAATGCAGCTTAATAAAGAATGGCAAGAAAGCATGAAATGTGACAAAAATTAACAACGTCTTAGCTTAAAGCTTAACTGTATCATACAAGAATACTTATATATCATTGACTTCAATTACATCTCAAATCAATTTAAATAAACAATGTGTTACATTTTCCTTTGAAAACAATCCTCAATATAATATACAAAACAAAACAATATTTATACAATGTATTTGTTCATTAAAATTGAACATTAGAATTCACTTCAGACAAAATGTCTCCTTTGTTTATACATACACAAGTTACATCAAATTACTCGTCTATATTCTGATTTTACAAATCCACGTAGTTTGGAAGCCAGGGCAATATTTCTGTAGGTATGAACCAAAAAGAGCAGCCAATGTATTAGGTAATATACATGTATACACAGCACATGGTATAAGAGCCTTGGAGCACTTCACGGACTCACAACCAACAAGAATGAAGCACATTTATTTCGAGAGTTACTTCCCTTTACACTGTCCAGCAGCTTTCCACAACGAGACCGGCTCATAGAAATGTAACTACCACACACAGTAAGCTCTTGTATAGACCGTATTGACGATACCTGGATCTAGTGGGCTCCTACTGTTTATTGGGAATATGCCCTGGAAACTAAACTTACGGTTGTTATACTTTACTGAAAGTCCCAATAACCTGTTTTAATGCCACGTCATACTTTCTACTCAAACCATCACCCGAAGTGTAATTATATCTAATATAGTATCTTGACAATGAAATGATTTTATATATGACAACTAGGTAGAGGTAAAATCGAAAGTTGAAAAAGAAAACATTTATCTATGTTCCACGCCTACGTTTATAAGTATGGGGACCTGCCCATTAGCTTATACATTTGCATTTATAATTCACCCCATACATGTTTAACCAAAGCAAAAGGGTTTTTGTCTAAACATAAATGAATATAAACATAAACTATCAGCCTTTAAAATACTAGATAGAATCATTCGTTGTAGAACAATTTATTTCAAAATGTCAAATGTGATTTATATTGGAAATATTTCCAAAAGCTACAAACACTTATCAACATGCAGGTTATTCGAGAAACATCTTCTGTTCTTCATTCAAACTTAAAAGTCGTCACTAACGAATTTTGGTTCGGAAGCTAAACAGTTGGGTTTTTATAG
Source organism: Mopalia ciliata (assembly GCA_034783835.1). NCBI lineage: Eukaryota > Metazoa > Mollusca > Polyplacophora > Chitonida > Mopaliidae > Mopalia > Mopalia ciliata. The sequence continues at coordinate 11,911 of JAVFBW010111405.1, read as the reverse complement.
TGGACACATTCTACCTGATATTTGCAAACATGACAAACTCTCTCTTTCCTAAAAATTAAATATTATTTTTACAGTCTTTCTAGCAACAAAATCATTCTTTTACAAACTCGATCTGTAATCCGTTTGGAACTAAAACCACACCAATAACCGTATTCCAGTAACTCCGGATAATCCCTTCAAACCGAAACCTACTTATAGAACTGCATTCTAGCACCTTCGCCAGGGCCAATGAACCACAAACAAATAACTGCCTTTAATTTGCTCCATAAACTCATCGTATTAATTTGAAACTGTATTAGAATTTCGCCGCACCCCGGTTTTATCCGAAAATTACGTCTGAAAAATTACCAATGAAAAATGGCATAATCCGTTTAAACCTACATGAACGTTTCCATCCAAACAAGTGTTTTTTGGCATTTTTAACTTCCAATTGACTATAAACAACATCCACAATGGTACCGTGATCCAGAAACTTTTCATAATCCATCTGAATCTTAATTATCAATAAAGGTATTCCATAAACTTCTCAAGGTAGACATGAATACAGCAGTATTCCACACAATTCTGAATGTCAAACAATAATCGAGTACATCTATAAATATTTCCAATAGAGTGAAACATCGGCAATGGGCCCAAGGTAGTGTAATCCTGTTTTGGAACATACATTTGAACAGCAGTAGGATTTTAAGTCTAAATACTCGACAACTGGTTGATGCCACAAGTACACTCTCTATACATGTCATCCAGTACCACCAACACAGTGGGGTTTCCAGTGATTAATTTACATAGCAATGGTTACCCTTATTTCCATCCAAATGACTCAAAATATAATAATTTTCACAAGTCAAACCGGTCATCACAATTTAACATCCATAATCGTCGAAGTTCTCTGTTTCATCATCTGTTGACCATTGAAAGACGCGGCTAATCAAACACTCAACAGGTATTATCCCATCGGTTCCTGTCGCAAATATAACTACCGGAATGTCCTGGGAAAACTTAATCTTCACTTTTCCATACAATCTACCAATCAATGTTATTTACTTATTAACATTTACCGTAAATGAACTTGGGATTCGAATAATACATCAGCTGGCCTGAAGTAATCACATTTTTCCAAAGGATAAAATTCAGGTATGGTTTGAAATCACACAAAAAATGAATATACATTTAAACCAATAGATCTATTATACACTGCTCTTGTCAGAAACATTTCAGCATCGGTTAATTTAATCAATAAAATTGATTGGGTTAAGGTACGCAATTGGATTCCATGTGTTGAATTCGCTAATAGTATTCCGAAGGGTTAAATTGTTGGAGCCGCACAAAGGATTGCTACAGTTGAAACAACAGTTAGTAGGGTAAATATCCACAAACATAATCGATCTATCACCATTGCTGCAAACTTCCATTCGTTACACACATCCGACTCTTCGTCCTCTTCTTTAAGTTTGTGAGTCAGTTTACGGATCTCTTTCAAAATCATGAGAAGTTCTGTCTTATGGCTTGTCACAACATATCCATCTTCTCCCCTCCTCGGCATCGTGTTTGATGAGTTACTAGTGTTGTTGTGGGTACCAACTGGATAATCGTCGTCTATATCCAACACGTTTGCTAAAAGACTCTTTGATGTTCTCTCGCTCATTTGGATGTCTCTTAGTTTGGAATTTTGACTAAGCACCTTCCTTGTAATCACTTTGCCCGGCCTCTCCATCATCAAAACCCAGGCTAACCATTCACAAACTATTTTTTGGACCTGTGCAAAACAGAAAACACAAATCAATTTAAAACTTGACATTTTTCTGGATTCATTTTATTATTTTATCTTTGTATTATTTTACATTCTACATTCATATATATTATAGATGTTTAGCTTAAGGACATAGCCGGTAAGAGTATTGTCCCTTCCTTTGAAATTTGACTGTCATCTAAACCAAATACATTTACATTGCACGATGATCGAAAGTTTGTTTAGGATAATTAACGGCGATGTATTCCAGAAGTAATTGCTACACTAACACCATGAACAAATGGGAAGCATTTTGTGTGAAAATTAAATAGCCTCCAGCGGTAGATAAAAACAGTATGTCTTCGCTCAGTGCATACTGTCCTGAGCCGAGGTACTTGTAGTTCACACCACTGGGTATCTGATACATCGCTACATGTGGTGGAAAACACTTATCAATCTTTCAATCAATCAATCAATCAATCCTCGGTCAAAGGAACCCAGAATCGTCGACTGTTGTGCACTGTAAATTTCCATATTCGGATTTTGCCACAGTGAGTTTTTCATTGCATTTCAATTATTCACAAGAAATACAAACACATAGAGAAATTTATGTATGGAATCCTATAGGAGTTCTAAATCCTCTTGAATTTTCTAATAACCTATAGGATCTTAAAGCATTTTCAAAATTCTATAGGACCCTTTAAGATTTTTCTGTAAAGGTTTTGCTCATCTTCTCTGTTGTCACTCACCTTGGCGAGCTTCAACACTGATTAGATTAGAAATTACAAAAACCAAGCCAATAATCATAAAACATTTCTACGACATCCAATCATTTAAAAGTTCCTATTAACTGGTGAAGCTCATGGATGCTTGAACTGTGTAATAACCTAGAAATTTAGGTAATCACAGTATTTAGAACTGTGTAATAACCTAGAAATTTAGGTAATCACAGTATTTAGAACTGTGTAATAACCTAGAAATTAAAGTTCTAAAATATAAGGACTGCCTACAAAAACCAAGCACTTAATCCTAAAACATTTCTACACATCCAATCATTCAAAAAGTCCCTATTAACTCGTGAAGCTCATGGATGCTTGGACTGTGTAATAACGTTTCACTTATATAACTGTCGTTAATTATAGACTTAGTACTTGCCCATTTCGACATGTGATGGGTATTGGGCCCCCTATGGTGGAAATTGAGCACGATGACGGTACACATCACAGATAGAGAACACATTATCATGATTAAGGCGAAGTAAATACCTGTGAACAAAATATAAATATATATGTATATATATAACAAATATTTTTGTTTAAAAAAAATGTCTTTCGAATTTTTAATAAGTTACAACACACATGGATGTGGAAAATGATCATTGTCTAGATTTGATTGTCACTTACGACATTGATTAAAATGACAAATGAGCATATTATAACATCGAACCAGATGTAAGGTTCCTATGGCCGACACTATGTTAATGAAACGTGCATTTTGACATTTTCTAACAGAGCTTAACAGATCACGAATGTTATTTAAAGAACGAAATGTTTTAACATTTTTATAGGTAGTGGAACGAACTCCCAGGAGTCTTGCGTCTACATCAGTGCTTAGATGACCTGTGACTCCCAATTCGGTTATAAATGTCTACTTAAGTACTTATAGTTGACTTCAAATGGTGTCCATAAGCACGGAGGGAAACATACCTATTAATGGCACAGCGTCTGATGTGGGAGGCATGGTCTCTGCCACTAGTAACAAAAACACCATCAGTGAAAGCATTATGGTTACACCTGGAATCAACAAAAGTAGAGCGCTATTTACAATTTCGTGTGCAGAAATATATCTGATTTTAATGCACAGATAGCTCGACAATTACATTTGACAAAACATATATGTTTTCTATGGCTTAGGATTAAATTATAAAACAAAATGCATTTTTCAGAATATTTACTCATGCACCATTCGTTTAAAAGCCAGTTTGCAAGAGAGGCTATTTCCCATTTGAAGGTAAACATCATAGTAAAAACACAGACTTTACCATGCACTTATTTAAAACTTTAAAAAAAATAGTTCTGCTATACTAATATAACGTTAACTAGCAGTGTTGATTGGTGCTTTACGCCATGCTAAAAGGTGTTTCACTTATATGACGGCAGGGACTTCCAACAGTAATTGACACTAGCACAACCAAGATGTAAAGCATTTTCCATAATTTTGGAATGTTAATTTTCCTCCAGTGCTGAGTGCTACTCTTAAAACAAACTGCTATTAGCCAGAGGGCCGGTCGATGGTAAGCTACTTTTATAAAGCCTACGGTAAAGTATACCACATAAGTCAAACGAACAACGCAAGAACTATTTGACTCACCAAGGGATATTTTTTCACCTCCGTCAGGCGGAAGAATAAATGTTAAAAGGGCCATGGATGAGATGAGTACGCACGGCAGGATTATGTTAAACCCGTAATAGAGGGTACGTCTCCTAATGCGTACTGTAAATGTCACGTCAGGATAGAACGTCCCTGGACAACAGGCATAAGACCGTTCAGTCCGTTTAACTGGAACGTCTGGAACCGGAAATACACTTACTAAAAAGGTAGATTATGTTAACAATTTCGTTCCATTTAAATATAAGTATTCACATATTGTGGAATAAATCGACAATAACGCAATTGTCATACACTGAGGGGATAATAACATGTTAAGTGTTTGTGCAATTATAAACTTCCTCTATAGTGCAGAGACTGTGCGTTACAACCTTTAGCTGGGAGGTCTATATTAAAGTTTAAACTTTCTTTTTGGTTTGATATAAATTCACCAGATAATATGACATAACAATAAATAATGACATCGCAATGTATACAGAAAATTGTTTAATGTGATATATTCAATTGATAAGTAGTAATGCATGGACCCATTAAAAATAAATAAAGGATGAGTTTAGGATAGATAATTATTGAATATACATCTTCGGTATGGGTGATAAAACCAATGTTCCGAAGATATTGTTTAACAATATGGATGGTACGAGTTTTCTTATTGAGTTTGTCATTTGGAAATATAAATTAAATCTGAGAATACCACCATAAGGTATGCACTTATGTGAGTGTGGTGTGCGTGTGTCAGGGGGGGGGTCTATGAAAATGTTAGAAACTTATTGTTTCGTATGTCTGAACATACCATTTTCCAAAATCCACAGGAAACCTTTAATGCGCTAGCCTGAGTATTTACTATAATACAACACAAGTTGTGAAGGCTGCTAAGGCTTTTAAGTTTTGTGAGAATACAAAGTTTGTGTTTATGAACTTTGAGCAATGTTGTTTTCACTAAGTTACATCTCATTGTTATATTGGCTATTCAATATGTGAAATAGTTTTATAGGATGCTCGGATGTAGAATAATTAGTAGCTACAATTTAATCCACGGTTCCATTTACTTTCAAAGGTAATGCAATTTAAATAACAAGTGTGTTCAATATGCTTTAAGACCTTTCAAAGATTGCGCTCTCCTTGGAAAGGATTAACGTTTAGCCGTTCATCTAGCCTATCAAAAAGTTAATTGGATCATCGGATTCTCATGAGGATTTGTTTTATAAAAAAACAAGTTGCAGCCTTTGAGATTTTAAACTCATATTACACTATGTGGTTTGCAATCAAATCGACCCATTGCATTCCCGTAATTGTGTAGATCTCAATACACTCCCGTTTGGTTACATCTCGTTTTATTGGTATGTACATTATTTATACAGAAACGGGAAACAACTCATTTAAAAGCAGTGTTGTAGTTAAAGGACTTACCAATCAAATCCCATTCTCCGTTCCGTATAAACGATTGAATATCCCCACCTTCTTCGCTTTTCACTCTTAAGTCCATTTTCACTTTTTCATAAGTCCAAGAGCCGAATTTTAAATCACAATTTTGCTCATCGAATGGAAACCACAAAATGTCAATTTTACACGTGCTCTTAAACATACCAGGAGGAATCCAAGAAATGCCACCACTGTAATTCAAAACTACATTCACGGGAAAAGTTCCATCGAAACGATCATCGGCACTGGGAAAGACATAATCAAAAATATTCACTGTTCTATTTTGTATCAAGATTTAAATAATTTCAGGTTTATATCTCGCAAAGTCTAATCGTCATTTGTGAACGAGTGCCAATTTTCAACGTTTGATAGTGATCACCCAGTTCAGTGCCTTCCTTTGTTTGGTAAATATTGTACCAGAGTTTGTAACATATATAACATATACAAACTATTTTTGACAGCATGTATATAATTTTTTTCCATTTAATAAAATATTTTTTGTGTATTTTAGAAAGGGAATATTAACAGTATTTCATTATTTTGGGATAACACTTTCCTATTCCCGGACGGGTTTCGACCTACAAAATTTTCTGAACAGGTATATGTTCTAACTTAGAAAATGTTATCCCAAAATAACGAAAATACTGTTAACACTTTCTTAGTGTTTGAACAGAAGAAGTCCAGGCGGATGAGTGGTCAATGTTGCCAGTATTTACTAAAGCTATTCTGTGACTAACTCTAAGGGTCGTGAATTCTAAACGCTGAGACATATTTTAATGTCTCTATGATATATGTCAGTTGAAGGCCACAGCGGTCAAGTTAAATTGACGATGTCACTCTATCGTTCCACGACATGGTTAAGTTCTGTACCGTCACATTTGAACAGGAGTTATCATAAACAATTCAGGAGAACAGCCTTAGTTGGCTAAGCTAAATTGACTTAAGCAATAATACCTTACCTGTTATACATAAGTATATCTGGTTTCCAGATTTTTTGAACAGGTAACCGGAGTATTGATATATTGTTAAACTCAGATGGATTCCAGGCAAGATTCGGGTCTACCCATTCCTGAAATACCATGATAAAACATCCGTCAATTAATGTTTCACTTTCGTTTTGGAATCTTTTGTTTTTCTACTGTGTAAAACTTTTATTTGAATAATTACACATTACCACAAGGTATTATTAAACGATGTGTACCACATTTGATGGAATACATATTGGTATAAATTCAACAATGGCAACACTTTGAGAAATGTGAGCCAACTAAATATACACTTAGAATAAAGTATAAACCTTAAACGTATTACGTTCGAGTGGACGATTTTATAGGATCACAGCGTAATATCGATTACTTTATCAGAAATGACAAATACATGTAAGATTATCATTTAAAAAAAACAAATAAACGATTATCAATGTGCATCTGAAAAATTTAATCAAGTTTTATCCATTAATTAATTGTGAGTGAATGAAATGTGCTTTGAAAATGGAACGAAAAACTCTTATTGAAGTTACTAAGGAAATCGAGACAGGTAGAGAATTTGATAATATAGAAAAAATTGTACTAAACAGTGATCAGAGCCCTTAGATTGGGTTAGTGTTTGTTGACCAAAACAAACAATAGCAAATTAAAGCATTATTCCAATTAAAAACACTACTTCAGCATAAGTTCGAGTGATGTCCTTTAAGTTTATAATTTAAAGCAGTGGTTATTACATAACAAAAGCTCGGGGAGAACCAAAACATGCGTTTGAAGCCATGCACGAGTAAGTCATATGTACCGTTACTCCAACTGATACATACTGACTATTTGTATATATGTTTTTATATATGATTCTTATATATGATTCTATTGAAGGCATCCCAGTCCTATAGCCAAGTGGTGTTGGACTGTTGTATTTTTCATTGTGACAACAAAAGTGCTTGTCCAAGAGATCGAGACAATGATTTCTCCATTAACCGGAAATGACGTAACACAGCGTAGCAAAACGCACGTACTTACTGTAACAGAGGCTTTGTTATTATTTGATATTTGCCTGCTGTACTACTGCTGGAATTTTATTGTCAGTGTGTAAGAAGCTCTAGCATGTCATCTGTCATCGTTTAAAGTTTGCTCTTTGCAAATACGCTTGTTGAAGTTGTCGTGGTGCAGCCATTACTGTTAAGGGATAATCCACTGCGTCAATATCAGATATTGCACCAGCGCCTCTTGTTATAAAACAGTTCTCACACTGCCAACTATCAAAATTCAGGTGACTAGGTATGTACTATTGCCGGGGATCCCTTTCCATATTTAACGTACTTCTAGTCATTTTGGTTGTTACATGATATCCCTTAGGCAGGAGAAGAGTTTATTGGCAAATGCAATCTGTTTGAAATATGCATCATCCGAACACATGGTAATTATATATATAGATAGGTAGGGTGATACCATGCGATATTTCTTTTTGTGTGCGTGTGTGCGGGCGTGTGCGTGTGTGTGTGTTTTCTGGTCAAGCCTCGAATACTCGCTTTCTAGTGGCAGCATACATCGAAGGAGCCAGCCTATCAGCGACGCTCTATCGCACAACAGTCACATGTTCTTTTCGAAAATCTGTTGTCTCCCACATTTGATTAAAACCGTTGTTTTCGAACACTGCTTTTCGTCATTAGTTTTCCCTCGGTTGTCGAATAATCTCCTACTGTCGTTAAATCGGTTTATTCCATTGGACGGTGGATTTAGGCAAAAAAAATACAAATGGGGCAAGATCATGTACTTTTATTCGCCGCCGATAACACGATAGAGGTTTTTAATGTGCCAGTTAATACACACATATCTTAACCTTGGCTCGCGAAAATGGAAATACCTAGTTGTATGGATTGCTACTAAGGCAAGAGATGGCTTACATCTTACACCTAATATCTCTGAAAATTAGTTGTAAAACTGTGTGATTTTGCTCTTTTTACAAACCGTGTCCAATTTATGTGCAGACACCATCGTGGCTGGGGACGTGAAGCCATCCAGAGATATACTGATAGGGAGTAGAGTGATAAACAGATGATGAAAATCTTTCAAGAGCTGGTCCTGTGGTGATTCGATTTGACATTAGCAATACAGCTCACTCAGGCTGCTAAAGTTGGTATACATCAGACTGAAGCATGTATGAAGCTAAACTGAAAACATCGAATCAAGGGACATAGCTGGATAAAGTTCTGAAGCAGGTGCTGGCAAAGGCTGTGAATAGAGTTAATAGGAAGGGGTGGGGTTTTTCAGGTGAAAAAAAAACAATAGAACGTCATTCTGCGAGTCAGTATAAAAGGTATATGTTCGTGCTTTAACAGAACTCTAGCGGACTTAAACATGGGGTATCTTGAATTCAAGTTGACATTTTATTTTGCCCAAATACTTTCGTTGTCACAAAAAAATTATGTCGATATCGATCATTCTGATAAAAATTTGGACAAAAATGATTGGTATTGTATTTTCATGAGTTTTTTCAATTTCCGAGTTTTACGCCATTTAACTCTTTGTGGCATGCATGTACTATCTCACAGCTTTAGGTGTGAATAACGTTTTAGGTAAACATAAACAATTGTACAAGTACGGCAAAAGAGTCAACTTGAATAAAGTTCAATTCTCCTTGGAAGGTAAGTGAAAAGCCGAAAGACAGAGAGCTGGTATCGACTTACCAAATCTAGCCAAATACTGGTGTATAAAATCTGATTCTTTTCGTCCTGTATAATAAAATACCATATGAAACAAAAATCAAAGCGTCTAAAATAATAATCTACCAGATTATAAAGAGATAGGATAAACTAATGACACAGGGACGAAATAAAATCATAAAGCAGAACAATACATATGCCATCAGGCCAGGTATAACAAAAGCATGCTTTGGAAGATACATTGGGAATATATATTTAACATGACTGGGTACTAACTTGACAACGCTGTATGGTAAACACGATAAAAGATAACCAAGAAAAATTATGTGCCATTTCGGGAAAATCACACGTTTCTAGCAATTTGCTTGCGAGCATCAATCCCTAAGATTTTTAGGGAATTTCCTCCAATCGCGGAGGGCGTAGCAAAACCTCCATTCAAAAGTCTTCAAATCATCTCAAAGGTCTTGATTGCCATTTGGAAAGCAAGGAAACAACTCAAACTACTCGATTGATTGACAAATATGAAATTTGCTGACCACTTTTATCAACAAAGTAGCTCTTCAAACATACGATGAAAATGCTTGACATGGTCGGGGTTTATAACATGACGAAGTACGCAATGGTGCATAGGAGGGATATAAACACAAAGCAACTACACTATCCCTTGCATTAAGATGCAAGTGGGCTGGGTCTGCCAGGACAAATCGGGATAAGCAGCCTTTGGAGTTGCTATTGGAGTTGAATTATACAAGATTGCACAAAGAATAAATAGAGTTCCCTACGAGGCAACAACGACTGCAACAAAACACATGCGCAAATTACAATTACATTTCCTCAAAAGCCATGCGAGCAGATGTAAACTGCTGCACGTCCAGGGAAACAAAAAAAAGTCTACACTAGGAAAACAAATACGCTAAACTAGGTACTAATGAACTACATAACTACTTCACTGCACTCACCAACTCCAACCAGACGTTTGTTAGTATAATTTGCCTTTTTTCATCCTGTTACAATAAACATGTTTCATATCATGCACCAGTTTAAACATAATTATTCTGAAACTTTAAACCATGGGTACAGCCTCAATCGGTTACATACATCTTAATTAAAAACAATACATCAGTGTATAATTTTTATTTATTTCACCAAAAGGGAAATACATGTGAAAACATGGATACATTGGATATGGTGATATCCTGATATCAGTTATACAATAATCGAATAAATTATGTTGCGAGAAGAAACACCAGGAGCTGTTTCAATCCTGTTTAAATATATAAAGCATCTACACTGCCGTCTAGTGAATCAATTATTTTCCTTTCTTATCTTTAAACTGCATATAATTCTGAAAGGTAGCGCCATCAAGAAGATGAAGAACTCAATGTCTTACCACGTCGATGATTTGTTGAAGTGTCAAGCCGAATGTGACTTCGAGGCTCTGCGACTCGTCTGGAACGGGTCGCTCTAACACGTTATATTGTTGATCCTCAAAAAGATGCTTCAGTAACAATCTAGTATATTTTCCTTGGTGTGATACTGAAATATAAAGAAATCAAAATAGAAATATCACAGTTATTTGTATGATCAGCTTAGGGCATATTCCATATTGTTGTTCGCTCGATAATATGTCCCTCATATAGACATATTACTCTTAATACCTTTTCTAATTTCCCTGAAAAACAGGCTTCGTTTCGCCAATGTACACTTTTTCTGTTTGTTTGATTGCTTGGAGTTCAACGTCGTATTCAAGAGTATTTCCTTATTGCAATAATTACCGACGTCACAGATAACTAGATCTTACGGAAGCAATCTCTGTCGACTTTTCTTCTGAAACGACAGTTAGCATTAACCATACCGGTCATGCCTAAAGAGGAGAAAAAAGATTGGCTTTAGTCACCGGTCTTGAGAAATTTTAATCCTCTGAATTTTTGTATCGTTCTTGTCTTTTTGTCACATCCAATTTGGTCGTTTATTTGTATATGAATAAAAATACGATAAACGTTGTGTGGTTGACTGCTGGTTCATGTGTGGTGTGTGTGTGAGGGGCGTGGGGGAGGGGGTAGAAGGAGGCAGTTGCTATTTTTGTTTTCGTTGTTTTTTTACATGTATTTTTTATGTTGCGAGGTTCCGCGGCCTTTACCTCTGACACTCTACATGTACAGTTATCGTGGTCAATTCGCAGTTCTGCAGTCAATCTCGGACATATGAGATAATCGCACGATGTGACGACGGCAATCGCTGAAGTGGTTGGACGACGCTTTCCGCTCGGTTTTCAATCCTATATAACTAAGACATCAACTCCGCTGTTTATGTTAAATATTGTTATTAGCATACGGTTAACCAAATGAACAACAAAATTTTGTTGTGATTAACATGCACGTTTAGTTCTTATATCTATGTGCTCCACAAAGACATACCATCAATGGTATAATATTTTTTCAATGGTACATAATATAACCAGGGGTGTTTTGCTAAGTTTAGAAGTAGGGGGGCCCGAAGTGGTAGTGGCAGTCGACTATCCTAGCCAACTAGGCGAGGGTCCAGGGGCCGCTTAGGCCCTGGAAGCTCTGAAAGTGAAGAAGCTCGTAGGCCCTACAGGTGATTTGAGCAATTCTGAGTAAGGAAATTTAGATTCACTATCATTAGAAAAATCATCTTAATTTGTGCAATTCCTCCCAAAATGTATGGAAAAAACTGTCCCAATAAAAAAAAAATTCCCGCCA
>JAVFBW010111394.1:0-16255 GCA_034783835.1 Mopalia ciliata | reverse complement strand
TCCGGTCACTTTCCGGTAAATTCTTATCTACACAGAATAAATAAACACCCAGACGGTAATTGTGACCGGTGTTTAGTTCCTGACACAATTGAATATTTCCTGTTACAGTGTTCCCGTTATAGTGTGTCGCGTGATGTTCTTTTCAACCGCTTATTGTGTGTCGGCATAGGGAGGCCTAATATAAACAACATCTTAAACCCGAATAAAAGTTGCGATAAAGTGTTTAAAGCAGTAGCTGCTTATATTATAAACACGCGTATAATCACTTAAACGTTAAGTCAATACAGAGTCACATTAGGCAACATTCTCATAACAAATCCAATTATAAACTATCGATAAAGTCATGTGTGTTGGTGATAAATTTGTCGATTTACCTGAAAGATCATAGACACAAAACCCTAGCATCAGACACCAAATAAAGCCAAGTGACATTAATTAGTACACTCTACCTGATAGGTTAATATTAAAGGCCAGGCAACGCCGATCCACAAAAGCTATTTTAGGGACAAAACAATTTCATCAAAAAAAAGGAACTGACCGCTGATAATTCAAGTGCTCTAAATGTTAACAAATTTTGATTGCAAACCGTGTGCTACTTCCAGAGTCATCAATGTGTGAAGGATATCAACCGTGGCGCCTCTGGAAACATCTCCAAACGCCCAACTCTGGATTTAATTTTGCGTCAAAATGCGAGAATCTATTGCTTGGAAAGAAATTTTTTTTTTTTTAATATTCTGATTATTTAGTACAAATTTAAGCAGAGCTGAATAAAAACACTGTCTTCCCTCTTGACTCACCTTTCAAATGGCTGACGCTGAAATAAAATTAATAAAAACCTATTTCCTGATATGCATATTTTTAAAGCTATATCCCTCATCCTTGTTCAATTTGTTAAACAAATTAAACAGATTGAAAATGGCAGGTATAATAGATGATTTTGATTGATTGATTGCTTATTGTTTCGCGCCACATTCAGAGGTATTTCAGCTATGCTGTGGCATGAACATTTTGTCAAATTTCGATATCAGAGATTATTCCAATCTTAAGTAACCAAGACGGAAAAACATCAAAAAGAGAAACAAAACGAACCGAACAGGACACACACTAGTGTTAGAACATGTCAATATATTAACAGTTTAAATTTGGATCTACAAATTGTAAATATTCTGTTCAAAACTATGTTTGGAGCTATTTACAATAATTTATGTAAATTAAGATCATGATACAGATCAATCTGTTTAAACAGCCCCAACGACAACTTCGCCGGCAATGTTGTCCCCTTGGCATTGACCATCCCAAAAAAAACCCGATTGAACTTAAAAATAAATTCTAAAATATGTCAATATATTAGAATGTTTAGTTTGGGATCAAGCCGTTGTAAATACTATGTTTAAAACTATGTGAAATCATTAAGAAAAACAAATGTTTATATTTGCGCATTGGCCTACTACCCTAACTGCGTGTTCTGTGATGAAACAACCGCGACTGATAATGCTTTTGTGTCGACCTGCCGCAGATAGTCATCCGGAGGTTTTTTTCCATGCAGTAGGTTGTGGTGGTTGGCTTTCCACCATACAGGGACGCCCGGTCTCTACATCCATCCCTTCCAAGGCGTCGAAGCGGTCCTCGAGAGTAACCGTCTCCGACGCAAGAAATTCATCTGTCGATGACTTCAGAGAGAGGGGCCAACCCTCTCTACATTTATTACATTAATATGCTGTTCAAATTGAAATACCTGAACAGCATCTCTTTGTTGGAAGGGCGAACCCCTGCACCAGATGGCTTTTTAGTTTGTGTGTCTGTTTTTTTGGTTTATTTTATGTTTTTGTTTGTGGCTGTTGTTTTAGTTGTGGTTGTTTATTTGTACCAGTTGAGGGCATTGGATCAGTAGATTTCAATTGTATTTTATCAGTGTTTCGGTCAACAACAGAAGGGTATTAATCAACAGTTGGCCACGTAATAGAGATCTGTGTAGCAATGCACGCAGTAACTTTCTTCGTGGCGTGGACATGAGGGCTTCAAATGCACCAAGACAATAAAATGTTGTAACTGTCATGAGGCCCACTTGCCTCTTTTCTCGCCTCTTACGATTGACTGAGGAATCCGGGGTAGTATTCTTCAGGCCCTACTGGTGTTAAACGGCCCACCCGCTCACCCACACGGGTCTCTTGATTTTGAATCCTCTGGAGATCTACTATAGGGGTGAAGTATATAAAGAAATGTGTATGTTAGAAATGTGTCATTAAAAAAGCGTTATAGTGTTTCAGGTAATGTGCTTTGCATCGGAAATAGTTTCACTACTGAGACTATAGTGACATTTGAGAGGTTTGATAGCTTTTTTTGTTTAGCCGGATAAGGTCAAAAGGGTTGCTTTATGTTATTTCCCTAGCACGCCAGCAATGTTACTGACAACAAACAAAGACAACACACGCAAATAATATTTCACCAAATTGTTTGAGATCCTGTTAATCTTAATCAGCTGGAGCATGTAGCACTTTCGTCTTTTCTAAACCGAAAATAGTGCAGACAAATAACAAGTATATTTAAAAATAAAGACGGCTAAATTCGTTGATAGCAGAATGAACTGAAATAACCCTTCTGACGATTTTGTGAAACGCCCTTTCAAAGATCAAAAGTGCTAAACGGACGTGGCTTGTATATAAGCCGTTGGCACTTGAGGTTTACAAGAAAGAATTCCAATTTTACATGCTGATCAGAACGGACTAGATCAAGCAGCTAGAACACGGAAGTTCTTATTTACAGAGTATTCATTCGTCTGATACAGCTTACATTCGAAAACACATCCCTACAGTTTCAGGACTTGTTTTTACACATGTTAAGTGAGGGTCTTTATATTATGGGTTCATGGCTGGGTATTGTGTGATTGGTCGATAAAAAAATTTCATTTGGCTCATATTTGGTTCAGCGTTACATCATAAGTTGAGTTATAATCCTATATTATTCACAATAAAATGATACGTTTGGTTCATGAAATGTTCATGTTCGTACTTCGGGCAAAATTATATTAAAAAATGCTTAATAAATTATCAATCATTTCCTCGTCCTTGCCCAGATTGCCGTTCAGGTTTTCCTCTTCCTTCCTGGACTTTTAGACAAAAATTTGAACCATAAATGGCTGCCATAAAAACATCATTCAAGCTTTTGGATTTTCGCGGATAAGCATCCCGTAAAATCATTTGAATACTAGTTCTGTCCGAAGAACATGCCAACGTCAATAGAGATACCCTCCAGGGCCAACTGGCCGACGGCGGTTTGTTTGAAAGCTATTGATGCTGTCTATTAGAATTATATTATGAGAACTATTGTTTTCTCCAAAACATCTTCTTTAGGTATTATGAGGATATTTATGTTGATTCGAGAAGACAACATTGCCCGTGCCACATAAAACCTTTGTAATCTTCGAGATAATACAATTTTACCAGGGATCTTCTTACTGAGAAAAGCCATTAAGATAAAACGTAGTTTTGATCTAGATCGCACTATGTCGCTGTGCAAAATGTTGCCCAACAAACGATAAAATCGATAAAAGTTCTTGAAAGTGGATTCTTTTTGTGACTGACCCTATGTCGATTCGGCTAGTTTCATTGTTGTATCGGAGCCCATATATTGTCAATAGAAAGTTAACATTAGCTTTAGTGTCAAGATAATCACAAACCTAAATCCAAGATCTGACGGACTAGCCGAGGTTATGGATGGATGTTATGTTTTTTATATGTAATTAAGTAGTATTGGAATTCATTTTTAAAATACACTGGCCACGAATCAAGTGAGTTAAAAATACACATGGTACCGTCTTCCCTACGTCAACTCATCATACGGTGACTTTGATGTCGGGTCTCATTACAACCAGAAAAAGTATAACTTGTGATAACGATGCTAATCTGCAGCCCTATTAAACTGAAGCGGAAAAGGGTCACCAGTAATTTGTCTTGTATTCTCTAAATCAAAAACAAAATAGCTGGTTTTCGGCAAAAAGCTGCCGTTGGATAATAAGGTGTTGGAGTTAAGTAGACCTTAATTACCTCTGTGCGTGTCGATCTACAACTGCTCCTTGTCCAAATGACCGCCTCTACCCAGTAGTCCCATGTATTGGATTGGGTTTAGTGGAATCTAGTATGCAGTCCCTGAATTGAGAATTGTCCCCTTTGGAAGCTATACATTATCAAGTTGAAATAATTGCACACAAACAAACGAGAGTTGTTGCTAAAATAACCTCCATCAAAAACGCATTACGATATAGCTGTAAAGGATTCATTTTTACATCGTCCCTTGTGTAACATGTGAGACATTTTCATATTTTAGCAGCATTTGTTTGTGGGTGAAAAGTGTTGTCGATATTTCGCTTTCAGGGTATACATCATTGATCCGGAGCCAAGGGAAATCCCGAAACAAGAAGCAGACTGTTACTATTTATAGATCTGTCGATGTGAATCGCTAAATCGAAATAAAGTTCAACACAAATGGAGTATTTTAATTTGGTAAATCTAGGCCAAAATTATACTTAAAAAGGATGTTAGAGCAATACAGCTTAAAGCCCAACATAAATTAACGAAAGATTAGGTTATAACTGTCTGCTACACTTAGTGACCATTGTCAGTTGTGACAGCTCCGACGTGCACAAGCATGCAGTTTGTGCTAGCATTCATCCATAATAAAGCATGTTTCTTTGCGTTCCTAGTCATGTGACCTTATGAGACACGTGCAATGAAGCCCACGTTAGCACAGTAGAGTGACATCTCGGAAAACAAGTTCTTACAGTAAATTATCAGCTGATTTGCAAGGCCACGACTGTCAATTATTCAAGGTGAACGTGTCATTGGCATGCTAAATACAGGAACGTCGGTCACTGACTTTACCAGGGTTATGGGATGTAGTCGACGGACTATCAATGATGTTCGGACACGTATCCAGCAACTGGTACCTCAGCAGACGGCGCTCGTTCGGGTAGACAACGTGTGACGACACATGTAGAAAACCGACCAATCGTCTTACGTCATTTGCCTAATCGATTTCTCACTGCAACGTCCACTAGGAATGAGAACAAGTACTCATTCCAGAGCTTTTGCCATTCATGGCAGCTCATGGCCCAGGTCTAACATTCCATCACCATAATGCCAGATTTATTACGGCCAATTTAATGCGGAATTTTCTTAGGAATGCTGGCATCAAAGTCATGAAGAGGCCCTCAAGGTCTCCCATTCTTAATTCCATAGATCATGTATATGATGTGTTCGGCAGAAGCCTCCGTCAAGTAAGGTTTGGTTGTTTGTTTAATTGGTGTTTACTCAAGGGTATTCACTTATATGACTACGGATTGTCCACTTTACACTGTACACTGCCTTATTACGGTGGAAAACCGGGGGGAAACCTCGTAAAAACCACCCCGCGATTGCCTGAGCCACAACATGTGAATCGCTCATATACCTGATGGTCGAAAGGGGGACTCGAACCCGTGAACGGTAAATCCAAGCATGTTCGGTTCGGGAAGCGCACTCGCTACCACTGGAGCCATGGCCGCGGACCCGTCAAGTAAGGAACACTCCAAAGAATTTCCAGGAACTGCAGGAAAATCCAAAATCTTCTGTGTAAATCTTATAAAAAACATATCCGCAATCGTGTTGTCCACCAAGCATAGGCCTACGTGTATTATAACTAAACTTATGTTTTCTACAGACGAAATCACACTGTTCTTGAAACAGCTGCAGGTTATTTGATGAGCTTTACTATTCATCGGAAAAATACAAGATTATGCGATATACCATAAAATAATCCGATAAACAATTGAGAAATTTCCATTTCAGTACAAAGTTATTAAGCTGGAAGTGAATTTCATCTTGTATGTTTATGTCCTGCTTGCCAAATTTAACGACTAAAATACTTACAAAATTTTGGAAATACCGGTCACACGTGTCGACGAAACATTTTAGAAACATTGTTTACCACTACTGACATAGACGAATTGTGCAATCTATCAACGTATCTTAACTGTTATTTCAACTGACTATATTCACCTGTGTGTTATTCAAGTTAATTTGCTTTAGTCTTAAGTAACTCTGCACAGTTGTTGCTTTATAGGCTAGTTTGGATTTATTTTTGATTTAACGAATATTCAGCCTATCTAATTAACTTTTAAAACGTCAATTTGGTTAAACAAAGATGTTTGGTCTGGGTTGGGTATTTGTTATGTTAGATGAACTCTTGATAAACATCTTCAGAAGGCCTATCGACGCGTTTGACAACATTTGGTTTCACATGTACAGTGTGGTGATAACATGTACATGCACCGTGAGTAAGCATTATACACACTTCAAGCCGTTCGACCGTTGACGAAAGTCGTTAATATGGTGGTTGTTAAATTAATTGAGAGTGAGTAAAATAGTTTAGTTATGAGCCTGGGTTTTAAATGAAGGAAAAATCTACAAGTGGACAGGAATGAAAAGCAGAATTACTTTGTGACAATCGTGTAACTGAACATATGTGAGAAGTTTAACACAATTTACCGGAGAAAATGTCTGGTTCTTAACCGAGCGTGTTCAAAATTACAGTTCAGATTATTCTGTTAAGGATACTCTAATTAACTTCCCCCAGCTTACAATGTGCAATTTTTTTTTATAATTGCATAATCAGAAATTACACAGAGTAATATTTATCCGAGAGAAGACCGTTAACTTTGATGATAAAACTGGCCTACATTATTTACAACAGAGGTGCTTTGACAGTCAATTAAATACATACCGGTGGCTATTAAAGTGGATAGGATTGACAGTCTGCTGGCTGTGAATATGCGCCTGTCAACAGTTTCCGTGTATTGTTTAGTGATAATGATAGTTAGGATTAGTATTGGCTTGCCCTGGTTGACACCACATGTGGTTGATTGGTATTAGTCTATTAAGGCACTGATCCCAGCTTAAAAGGAATTCAAATATCGCAATTTAAATGGGCGCATTTGGTGATGCTCCCAGTTTGTCATGGGACGGCGGCGGCCGTATCACAGAGACCCTAAAGGAGGTCAGCGTTAAGTCAATGTCACACCAAAGCGACGAGACTCGGCTCAATTCCACCAGACAGTTGTGTCTAGCTGAGGATAATTGACATTAGTTTGAAGTTCAAATCACACCGCTGCGACGGCAATCAACACTCTGTCTTTAGAGAAGGGGCGAGACCTACACCGCTGCCAGACAGCGCTTCAAATGATATTACTGAACAACGTTTTCCCTCACTCTAAGTTATAGAACATGTGACTTATACTGTTGGTTTCATTGGTTGAGCGTGTCATTACAGTTTCAGTTGGTCGTGAACCAAGTCAGATCGAAAAGACGTCATGCGACGAGTCCCGACCAACTATGATTGTACATGCTCAACTTGGTCCGACGACTTAAGACGGGACACAACTAACGTCGCAATAGCTGTCACACCAAGCAGACGGTTACCGACGGCTAGTTGAGATGAGTCGAGTTGGATGCCGTCGTTTTGGTGTGGCAAGGCCTTAAGACGTGCACATTTACATCTAGATGTCCAAATTCTAAAAACAGAGTCTTATGAAGATGATAGCCATTTGCTTGAAACCGTCGTCGTCTTACCTCCATGCTTTACGTATAGTCCGCTTGGTCATAAACCTAGTGCCATTTTGAATGTCTACATGTGGTGATACACGTTATTTTAGCGTATTTGTGCGGTTGTAGCAAGACAGATTACAATTGTATAAATACACCGGAATTATGTGTTGATGCCATTCAGCTGTGCATCAATCCAATTGCCTTTTTAAAGATACCAGTAACCCAAATCAAACAAATTAGAACGATACAAACAAGGTATATGTTCTAACTAAGAAAGTTTTATTCCAAAATAACGAAAATACTGTTAATCTTCACTTTCTAAAAGACACAAAAATTATTCAAGTTTAAACATTTTTAAATCGATAAAATTCAGCAATTTTGTGTTGACCTACGTAACCAAAGGTCCAATTTTTGTGCTCCTTTGACCTAATGTAAAGGGAGAGCAACTCCGTCACTTCCGGTAAGGTCTACTGGTGTGGGTTTATCCCAATGTTCCCAGTCTGTGTTAAAATGCTAGATGGTCTTGATGGTTACAAAATGGATGATAGCTACTTTCGAAACCTTGTGCATCATAGCCTATAGTATAAGGTATATATCGGGACAAATTAATACATTTATTAAATGTTTTATTTCTTGCCTCATTGTTTATTTCTTTACTCTAAATGACCTCAAACTTTATAACTAAGATAAAAAAACTATTATATCAATAACGTATTTAATTTATTTTCAAACACTTACAAGCCAGGCAACCGTGAACTGAACAAGGTTTGGCCAGTGCAATAATGTTTCAATATATAACATGTGTGTCAACGTTAGGGGATTAATAAAGGAATATATTGTTGAGCAAGTAGATGTACGTAAAAATCAAGCAGATGCTATATGCAATTTACATGCAATGTGTTACACGTAGGGATACGAACTAACATTTTGTCATTAAAAGACGAACGAGAGCATAGTCATATTAAAGTTCGTTGCTTGGACTTTTCACCGTCAGCTAAACATATTTAACTCTCATGGCGACACATAAAACCAATGGATGAGACAAAACATCATTGGGCTCCAAGACAAGATATGAGACAAATACAGACCCGATATCATGGGGCAATAAGGTGTTCAAAGTGTGAAAAATGCAGGGATTTATCACGAAGCCGGCGTTCCAATACTATACCATCGCTAGTTTTTCGACACACTGAGGATCACTCTATGGATACTCTAACCCCCTCGCCTTAATTTGCCTGTTTTTATTATTGCATATTCAGGAAACTGAGATAGTGATCTTAATACTAGAGCAGACCCGGTAAACAAATTGAATTAGGATATCTTTGATGATAAAACTGGACTACATTATTTACTACAGCGGTGTTCTGACAATCAATTAAACACAGGTAGCTGCCTGGAAAGGATTACCAGTCTGTCCGCTGTCCATACAGGCGAATCAACAATTGGGCATGGATATCAGCTGTGTATTGGTCGTCCTGGTTGTCAATGTATATACAATAACTGACGCCACATGTGATTGATTGATAATAGTGTATCAAGACACTAATCACTGCTTGAATGGCATTCAACATTTGCACGGTCAGCTCCTTCTTATATAGAAAAACTGGTATATTTCACAATATATATGTTCATATTTATTTGCGAAATATACAAAGAATGGGTCATTTCGATACTATAACAAATTCTGAAAAACATAATGAGTAACTTCAAAAAAGAAATATAAGAGGTAAACTTGTCGTAAAATAGACCAGAAATATATATTTCAGTGTACCGTACTTGGGAAAATGCCTTTATTTTACCTACAAAACTGATTTTTGGCACATTTCATTTAAAATCGTTTTTAGATATAGTTATAAGAAGTTGAAATTTCACTAGTTTTTTACTCATATTTTTTTATTTTTTAACTTAAACGCAATATTACAAGAAAATTAGGACAAACATGAAAAGAGTGAATGGCCGTTTTTTGGTTCATATAATATAATATAAGTTGATGTAAAATTTGACGGATGACGTAAATGGTGTATAAGAAGTAGTAATTTGAAAGGAGGTTGCACAAATTTATTTTTTATGCAAAATATTTTTTCTGTGAGCCTTTTCTGTGATGTTTACTTGATATTTTTCTTCAGAAAAAGACGATTCAGAATATACACGTGTTGCAAAATTCTCTGTAGTTTAGAAGTAGAACGGCGAAATGTAAAAACATTATGTTACGTCTGTTGTTCTTGGATCGTTTGATTTGCTTTAAGCCAGAAGATCTGTGACAATTGGTCGACAATTTCTCACTGGATGATTTCACTAGCAACGTCTGTTATACTAGTACAACAATTTGTGTC
Source organism: Mopalia ciliata (assembly GCA_034783835.1). Taxonomy (NCBI): domain Eukaryota; kingdom Metazoa; phylum Mollusca; class Polyplacophora; order Chitonida; family Mopaliidae; genus Mopalia; species Mopalia ciliata. The sequence continues at coordinate 6,345 of JAVFBW010111394.1, read as the reverse complement.
CCGAAGTAAACACAGCGATCTATATTTTCGTGAACAAAAATTTATATATTTTTCAAAGAGCATTACTAGAGTTCCGTTATACTGTATCTTTTCTCTTCAGTTTGTATAAAACAACTGTAAAAACCATATTATTGTTATCCATTATCAATTGCAAATGTAAGCTATGTTACAAGCTGTTTTATTGTAAGTTCGAAATGGACAATGAGGCATTTGGAGAAAGGTTTCTCATAAGCCTTAACGTGTAGTTTGACCAGAAAAACTACGAATTACTAAGCTGTGTTTGATTGCCCAAGACCACGAACCATTGGTAAAGACTAGGTGGTCATTTATTTTAACAAAGCTGATGGAATTGGGTTAAAGTAACATTAGCTAAAATCGGTTTTGAAATGGTTCTATAATTATCTCGACTTGGTCGAGGTGATCACTCCTAACAGAAATATCGGAAAGTACAAATAACAGCATCATGAGCTTTTTTCACAGAAATATATTTTTTATCAATGTTTCTAATCGCTCTCAGTGTTCATCAATTACGAAGGAATCTTCAAAGGCCTGTTAAAGGATGCCGATGGCATTTTTCAACGTACTGGAGATAAGGCTGACTAATGGAACTTTGGCGACTGTCTGCTTTCAACTCCTTTGTGTCCGCCAGCTTTTGATTCATTACTCAATGTGTAACAAAATTCAGATCAACAGACTATTGCACAATCTCTTTTCACATTAATTCATGGTTCATGGACATGAATTGGCATGATGTGGCTTTGAGTGCCAGATTTGCCTTTTTTATTTCTTTTCAACTCAGTTCAATTATTTATTGGTCATAATCTTCCCTAGTTTCTTGCTGTTAATCCAATCTGTGCTCGCTGCTTCTCCGAACTGAAATATATATTTTTTTATATATATTAAAAAGAAAACTGTGCAAATAAGTACTTTAACTGAATTATTAAATTTCTAACTAATAATCACTGTTGTTTACTGAACATTCGGCATTACATTTTATGTCAAACAGCATAATTCACTATTTTTCACTATTTTAACTGCTCCTGTTGTTGAACAAGACGTTTTCATTCAGTATGGTCTAGAATTATATAAAAAAAATTGTCGTCAGATGGTTTAAATAAGTTAAATACCTTTTTGTATGCAATCTGCCACTTATCGAATTGATATTAAAATGGTCACAACACCACGAACTTGTTATGCGGGATAATAGATTTACATGAAACTGAAATAGGCAAAAATGCACCATTTGTAACGAGCCTTTCCCAACGTGTGATCATTATAAATAAGAAAAGAACAAGTCAAAAATATGGCAGAAGAAACAACGTGTGGACATCGTCAGTACAAGACACCATATCAATATGTTCGTTTTGCTTCTTATCCCGTAGCATAAGTATCCTTATAATGACAAATATCTTAACAGAGATGTATTTCGTATCAGAAGTATATTATTGGTAGCACAGGACACAATACACTGTTATTTACATCTAAGTTATTGACTGTTCCAATACGGAATTCTAAATAGTCAGTTGTACGAACTACTTTTTGATATTAAAAAAAAGCTCCATCTAAAATCCAAAGCAGTATGTTTCTTTTAAACAGTTTAAAGCATCGCTAGAAAAGTTGTCAAAGAAACCTTGGTAAAGAAGAATGTGCAGAAGTTTCGCATAACGGTGGAAAATTGCACTTAGTCAACTTATATTTAGCACGAAGCGGGCGCTTAATCACTATGTTACCGTTAGCTTTATAGCACATTGAGAATCTATTTAAAGGAACTTTCTAAACATTTTCCAGTATTAATTCTGACAGCTCAATTTGATCAAATTGTGATCTGCTAGCATTTTCCGTATTTGATTGAACATAATCTGTACCTCCAGGCTGGTTTATTTACGAGAGAAAACATCAGGCGTCGAAAGGCTTTTTACGTTTGCACTTTTTTGTTTGTTAATACCCTTCGGCAACAGAAAAGTCACTAATGAGACAAGGTTATGTAAAACGTAATGTTCTTTTATAACTTATCAAAATGGTTGACTTCTTTCTCTCACTGGGCTAGCAAACCGTCATGTGAGTGAAATACGGCGACAAAACACAATCAAACAAATAAACAAACGATGTCTTGGAAACTGTGAACGAATTTACTATTACTAGCGTTTGACAGCCACATGGTCTGCACCGTAAATCTGTTTTTATAGTTCCATGCGACGCGGACGACAGTGGAGTTAACAACGGAGACCGCTTACATTCTGTATATCTATATCGTGTTGACGATCTGTTCTAATGCTGCCGATATGTCATTACAGAAAGGCTTCTAACAGTGTTAAGAGTTGTCTCCCATGGAATATGCGCCTTTAATAGTGCATTAGAAATCTTTACTTAGCAGTTTGGTTTGCATTCACAGGAGCATTGGGAATCCGGTAAGGTTTTGAGGTTGCTTTAACTATTGAGATAGGAAGTCTCCATTTGTTACTAGAAACTGCTTTATAGCTCTACATTTACATCAGTTATAATGCTTGAACAAAAAAACGGTGTGTACATATGTTGCAGAAAAAGTGTGCATGTCTGACACACACACCCGCGCACACACACACACCCACACACACACTCACGGGCACACCTATTCGAGTCGTAGCTCTCTCCTTGCTCTCTGTTGTGTGAATGCTAATGGAAAAGCATTTATAATCACATTTATTGTCAGATTAAGGTTAAGATATTGATTTTTTTTTAATTGAAAGCTCTTGTTGCAAAGGGTTGACCAGTTTGTAGTTTGTAGTGAGCCGGTTAACCTGGTATTTGACTGGATATATATTGGAATATCACAGCGGATTACGCTCATTCTTGTATTCATACTTTTTGTTATCACAAACCATAAGTTAATCATTTAGTTGGTTTGGCTAATTAATATGTCAAATTGGATCTTTCCTATATGACAGAAAAATGAATATTGACCATAGTCCGGTTTAATAATCAAGTATAAGTTAAATTCGTCTATACAAACATCGCTTTTAAGTAGTTGCCTCTGCGCGATATCTACACGTGGCCTAAAATTGAGGCTTGGCGTTGACGATAAAGTGGTGGTTGGAGCCCGTATACCGTTCAACATTACTATTTAAACATCGGTTAGTGTTTGCGGTCATATTGTATTTTGTGGTAATCGTAAAAAAACAGTCTAAATATAAAAAACAAAGAGTGTTCATAATATTATTAGCAATATAAAATGGGGATCCATTCCAGCGGGGCAATATAACTAATTTAATCTACTTCATTTGTCAGAAGATTTAGTGTAGAATCGATTTTTTGGCTCTATTCACCATAGACTTAATCCATGGCGTTTTATGACGCCATGGTCGAAAGCGTGAATAGTTAGCAAATTGTCCAGCATGGCTATTTTTTCTGTTAATATTGATTCCGTCATTACTAATTCTGACGTTTAGAAAACGAACATCGGTTGAGTTTGAAAAGTCATGGAACCTAAAACAGAGCAGTTAGTGGAACGATTTGTCTTTTGATTATTTCCAATTCCGAGGGCTTTGTCAACATCTCATCAGAGTCTATAAGGTGTTGTGTAGTAATGTGTTCTATTTCTGCCAAATGATGTCTGCTAAAGTTGGTGCCAAAGGAGCACCCATGAATCTAGTTGTTTGTATAGTTGTTTTGTTAGTGTGCGTTTCTTAAGTGTGCAGTGTATCACATTGTCTTTATATATTCGGTCAAGGGTATCATTCGCTGTTTCATGTACAGGGATACTCGTAAAAAGTGACTCGACATCAAAGGGCAACTATCGTGCAAATACCTATCACCGAGTCCCTGTATTGGCTTTGACAATCATCAATTTGTTTTAGTCCATTGTAGCTAGCCATTATATGTGGTGTAGCTGTGTGTAGGACATGGGACCAATGTTCTTAGCCTAGTGTCCTTAGCCCAATGTTATTAGTTCAATAGGGGATGAGCCCAATGCTATTAGCCCAATAGGACATGATACCGATGCTATTTACCCAATATGACATGATACCGATGCTATTTACCCAATAGGACATGATGCTAATGCTATTTGCCCAATAGGACGTGAGCCCATTGTTATCAGCCTAATAGGACATACACTCAGACTGATAAATAAAAGTAGGCCTACAATATAATTTCTAAACTATATCAAATAAATGTATGAATTCCTCTTATAAATGTATCAGAAATTTAACATTGTTTTACTCTTTTTCCACCACCATATATAAATATGTCAAAATTTTAATTTATATAAATGGGATTGCATATATACTAGTTAGATATTAGCTCAACTGTCAGTTTACCTGTCTAACTATAACAGTGCGTTGACATTTATCTGGGTTTACATCTTTTAAGTGCGGAAAAAATAAATAGCGAAAATATCATAAAAATGTACTTATATTTATCATTATTTCTATGGATTATTGTTAGTTTTCATAAACACTAATTATCCTGGCCTTCTATCCATATTTAAAATAAGTGAAACTGGTGTTAATTACATATACTAGTAAATAGAGCTGTTGCCTGTTAGTAGTTATGACAGCACGAACCTGCCTGGAGAATAGCGAGTGTGGGGAGGTTATCTTTTTTTTAATAAATGAAGGAAGCATATAACTGAAATATTATATTATGTCTATGAAGTATATTTGTTATGATTAAAAATTGTTTTCGTTTACATCAATTTTACAATCTTCACGTCACTAGTGATACCAGAAATATATCTTCCACAGTATCTTAATAATTCAAATAAAGAGCAGTAACTCGTGTAGTCTCATCGATGTTTTCCCCTAACAAACAAGTTTGACACTTTTTCTAAAAAGGGGCTGATGTGTTGTTTTGTCTTTATCCTAGTAGTTGGGAAATCGTTCGGTGTGCTTGCCATATCATTGCTTGAACTATCTCATTTATAAAACAGGACAGATACACGTTCATAAAAAGAAGTAGCGCCTCAAATTGTGTTGTAATCGTCAGTTGGTATACAATTATTAAGTACTTCTTTGGCTTTATGTTCATTAAAAAATTATTAACGTACAGATGTTTGGAATTTTCAATGGAACCGTGATAAATATCTAGAGGAACCGCTTAATCAACTTTCATGTTACTGGTGAGAAAATCATTTCCGAAAATCTGCATTAACTATAAGCTCAACGATAGCTTAGGAGTTGGACGTCTTTTGTAGAGATGCATTTTCTCTGAATTTCAAGTTAGAAATAATTAAATCCTAACTATATGGCCGACATATTTAATTTCACCAGATGATAAATGGGACTGGTAAATGAAATACATTGTTACGGAAACATAAATTGATTGATTGGGGTTTTATACGCCGTGTTTGAGGGTATTTTGCTTATATGGCAGCCGTGTATTCCAACAATAATTAACATTAGCTAGGGCCAATAATAAAATGTCAAATGTTTTTTGATAAAGTTTTAACAGCAATTTTTTCAGACAGCATTGCTTGTTTGTTTGGGGTTTCACGTCATACTCAAGGGTATATCCTTTATATGATGACCAATTGACCACTCCTCACTCTACTGTTCCGTAGCTCACTACTGTGGAAAACCGAGAAGAACCCTCGTTAAAATGATTGTAGATAAACAGAGTGCATATTTACACCTGGGCCAAAAAACCCACCGTTTTATGAAATATTATGCTGTAATATCCTTTTTTTTTAATGTTGGAAAGTTTTCGATATAAGCAAGGTCCAAATCCAGAAAAAAGAACAATCTGCGTAACCATCACTAGACAATAAATCAATATATAATTAGCGGATTACATCAGTCTCCTGAGTAGACAATACTGTTGCCGGCAATACCGAACTACTGGGGGAATAGGGAAGCCTTATACGCGGACAGATTCACAATCAGGTGTTTATAACTAAAGAACAACAGATCCTAGCTTTTAAAGCAGTATTGGGCTTAGAGATTAGTTTTTTTATTGAATTATTGCATGGTATAAGAACTGGTAGTAAGTTAACTAAGAAACTAGCCTTCGGTTAAAAGGCAAGAAGATAAAATTTATTTGTTATTTTTAAATTTATTTATAAGCTGAAAACACAGATGAAAATGATTAATTTCATTAACAAAAAATACAGTTATCAAGCACCATTGAAAATTTACTCTGTGGAATTTAAAATTTGAATTAAATAACCGAGACAGATTTTATATACGCCATTACAATATTTAATATTGATTAAATGTACTGACAAATTACATAATTTACACACCCACATGGACATTGCAACTTGATAGTATATAAAGCTTTAACTTGGTTTCGAACAAGTAGATCCCCGCGGGGGGGGGGGGGCGTTTAACACCACCAGGCCCTGTAGAATACTCCCCCGGCTTCCTCAGG
>JAVFBW010111383.1:0-16256 GCA_034783835.1 Mopalia ciliata | reverse complement strand
TCGCTCATATACCTGATGGTCGAAAGGCGGACTCGAACCCGTGAACGGTAAATCGAAGCACGTTCGGTTCAGGAAGCGCACTCGCTACCACTGAGCCACGGCCGCGGGCTAAGTTTCAATAGAGATGGGCGCTTGTTAGATTTGCACAAATGTTTAATCAATAACTCGTTATCTTTACCAATTTATTACTGGAAGTAGAGTTACTGTATTGCTAGCTTTCGCTGAGAAAATTCAATACGGCTATATTACATTGGTATCCTTGACATATTAACTTATGATTTATCCAGGGTCCAGATGACAGGTGTTACAACCATTATTAATTCGCCAATTACAATTAGTGACAATGTAAGCTAATTTCCTTATGTTTGATATTGATATTAGAAAGTTTTACAGACCATTCCTTCTGATATGAATCTGGACACGAACGCCAATATACAATTATCAATTGGCCGTTTGAGCTTTATTATCGTTTATGAAATTCCTATCTAGAATCTTACAACAATACAACATTGCTTAGAAAAAACTAAGCACAAAGTAATGCTACCAGTTTACTAAATAGTAATCTGTTCAATAGGATAATTAGAACAATTGGTATTGAATACAAAATATGTTATTTGTTCACTCCATGGTAGCATCTGATTAATTCATCCAACGTTTTGTTCAATTGTTATACCGTTGCCAAACATGTCAACCATGAAGCCAATATTCGAAATACCCTCTAAACATTGCACATCGAAGTCATTCTGCAAAATCCAACACAATAGAATGGCCGTTAGATAATAATAGATTTGAGTCTTAATGTGCGTTTAATAAATGTCTACAGAAAAAAGTACGTATTTGGGAGTTTATTTCTCGGAATGCTTTCAATATAACAACACACGGATGAGATTATCTAGTAAAAAGTTCTTAAGCTTAAAAAGGATGCCTCATTAATTTATTTTCGAAGTGTTCCTGTAGAACTTCTGTTAACATTTTAATCTGCACAATTTAGTTAAACCGTTTCAAAACTTTAAGTTTTATCTTCTTTAAGTAGTATTTAGAAGTTGGTGGTTGTTTTGTGGCATTTAGAAGCTTGTGGTTGTAAACCACACCCACATTGTTATGGATTACTACTTTTAGGTTTGTTAGGACGCGTATATCCGGTATATCAATCAGAAATGTAGACCTATCTTAAAAACAAAAGATATATTTCCAATGGCCATATGATGGTCCTCTTGCACCGACAAGACATTTGAAGAAGCATGCGGATGATACCCTATTATCATATAACATATTCCGTGCAGTCAGACACCAAGGTTGACCTGATTCTGCCCAGCGAGCCCATTTACTAACTCTAAAATGCATACAACAAAATCACAGAAAGGGAATAATGATACCGTCTGCATAAACTAGTTACACCAAGCAATCCTCGCATGAACCGAATCTATGCTAACTTGCCCTTCATTAGTATCAATCAAACATTGACGATGTCTGAATAGGTGGTATATATTTGAAAATATAAACTTTTTGGCTTCAGTAGCATCTTACAATTGACTTCATCAGGTAAACTTGTGGACAATGTACAGTGAAGTATTGCCTAATATCAAGACAAACGTGGCGTCTTTTAGTCATTAACTTTCTTTTGTGATACGGCAGACAAGGCACGCTGTGCAATGTACAGTTTATAACTCATTGATCGGCAATGGTCCCCGGCAATGGTGATATTTGATAATATAGACATAGAGATCGCGCTGAAGAGAAAATTATCCTCGAATTTGACAGTGTAAATTGAGGTTAACCTTTGTCTAGAGATTGGTGATCCACTATAGACCAACCAGTTAGTCTTAACACAAATTTGATTGCAGGAAATTTTCTGGCATTCTGGGAGCCCATATATGATGTGACTATCAAATTTCTTGACTGGAAAAATTAGCAGTATTTTCGTTATTTAGGGATATTTTTGTGTTATCCCAAAATAACGAAAATACCATTAATCTTCACTTTCTAAAAGACACACGGGTTATTCATTAATCTTTTTACTTTACAGATAACATGTTAGTTATCTTATCTATGGTTATGGTCCGCACTGTGCCCTGTAGCATTTGACCCTGTTTACCTAACTACTTTATACTGGTATTTAGCTTCCAACTCTCCTGATTTTAGTCAATTTACACCCGATGACGATACAGACATATGTATCATATGTTCTATCCCAAAACAAGAAGTAGTTATCCAGAAAATGTATCACTATACTAGACACTGTTTTAATATAACTATAATGTTGATGTCAAATGGCCCTCAATAAAGTTTTCTTGATTATAAAAAAATGTGCTACTGAAAGGATTCAGTTTTATTACTGCAGCTGCATCTATATTAAACTGGATCATAAAAGGAAAATCATAACTTATTAAGTGATGGCACCGTTAGGGAGCGGGTGGGCCATGGCCCTGCAGAATACTCTATCGGCTCCCTCGTAAGAGGCGAGAACAGAGGTTGCTCTCTGTTACCCTGGTGTTCGCAGAGCTAAAGGGTAATGGGAAGCAGATTTGTTTATGACGTCCTGTTCTTGTGTCCGTCGTCATGTAAGTGAAATACCCTTGAGTACGACGTTAAACACCAATCAAACAAACAAACAAATATTAAGTTATGGGGTTGCCCGTTTGTCGGTCTCCCTGTATTTCCGTTCGTTCGTCATGTTTTTGGTTTCCGGACATTACCTTGAAAACGTGGAATTCAAATCAAGTTTAATATGAGTGTTCCATGTGTCAAAACGTCGCTTGGGATTAATTTTTACATATGTCGACTTAGAGTGAACATTTTTCTTGTGTCAAAATGTCACGAAGGATATTGTTTAGTGTATTCTTGTCTGGAAATACTGTGACGTGGTTAACTCTTTTTAAAACTCGATTTTCATATTCTATGTGACAAGGTCAAGATTTTATTGAAAATTGAAATTAAACATTAACAAGTTAAACTGTGTATTTTGTTAAGTTGTTGTTTATTTAGACATTTTAAGTTTGATTTCTGATATAATTTGCATTTGTTTAAATTTATTAATTCCCCTTCGTGATTCATAACTTCGAGGAAGACACATTCAGAACGCATACATAGGAAACAAAGCAATCCGTATAGTGTGATGTGCCATAATGGGGGGTTAAACACAAGACACTACAGTTATTATGAAAATCATTAAATATCAAAATGTAGCAATTGTATGCGAGATTTTACTAGTTCTTGTGGACATTTGTTGAAAACCACTTCTATTTTAGGCATTTGTGATTAATATTTACTACAATATGAGGCAGTCACGGGTAATTTATTTCCGGAGTGACGCCACGTTACTCAACTCCCGTTGATAGACATCCATCATCCCCGGATTTAACATTATAACTAGCTATGCTACTTGAAGCTTCCTAACATTTGGAAATAGCAGAGCGGTACCATGATTCTGCGCTTTGTCTTTCAATATGTACAAATTACACGGCCTTAATACATTGACCTAAACCGTCTACTTTTCTTCCTAAACACTTTTGGATTAGACCGACCCATAAAATAACCACTCGACATCCATTTTTATATCAAAATAAATAATTTTCAGCAGTAACATACTAGTTTAAACATGTTTTCCTCGGTAATTAGAGCATACGGATTCAACTTTAAATGTTATTCAGAGGCAGGCCTTATTTCTGAAGTTTTCATAGGGCTGTACGTCGTATTTCTATATACTGTATTGTTTATAAGATACGTATCGGCATCTACATTAACAACCGAAATCCAGCAATATCTATTCCCAAATTCCGTTAGCTAGCTTCTCAAATGTAAAAAAAAAAAGATGAAACTGTATTTCTGATTATCATTTGTAGGTCAAAACAAACAAAAAAAATTTTGGATTGTCTAAACCCAATTCCATTAGTTAGCTTCCCAGGCGTATCATACGATTATGTTTGGTAACGTGTGAATTGCCCAATGTTTTAATACCTAAAACGTTTTCTCAACTATTGCCTGTAAAAAAGAAATAATTTACAATATTAACCCAAGCCCATTTCCCGAGGAACAGTCATTATGATAAGTTCCCCGTCAATTGAACCAACTATAACAATTTTATTAGTTTTTTCGCTGGGAAACTTCCAACTGAGTTGCTGAATAGCAATTGTTTCTATATTCGTTAGTGGCATTAGTTAGTACACTTGACTGGTCAATTTTCCGTTCGATTAAACGCCTTAGAGAATAGACAGTAAACTCAACTTGCAGCAATTGCCAAAAGAATGTAGTACAGTTATTAATCGTTTTTTTTTTTTTTCTTGTAATTAATTTGCACAGTTAATGGTGGTTTTGTGTTTATTTTCAGGGTGTGTGTGGAGCTTTTTTTTGGTTGACAAACACTGTTTTATTTGTATAAGTCAAATTACTGGGAAAATTACTGTTAGCGTTTCAATATTTCATATCAATATTAACCCGTATGGTATTTGATTGATTGTCCATTATCCAGCGCCAATAACTATATTGAGTGAAAATATGTCAAATCACATTAAAAATTGGAATGCTAAAGATTTGTCGTTGTGAAAAACGGATATCATTTATCCGTATACGAATAACTTGAACTCTTAAGGATCCGACACTTACACTGATTCCAAATAAAGGGTTTTGCTGCTTGTTTGAAATATGGTATTGTTTCTGTTCCTTTCATTAACATTAGGTGATTTTAGTCATTATTTGTCTTCGTCCGTTGATATTTTCAGGTTTACCATTATTTATAGAGCTTTGATTTTTACACATAGAAACGAGCACGTGTCTCCTTGGAATTTCCAGGAATCATTGGCGATGTGGTTTACTGTCGTTCAATAACATAGTGTTAGTACCTTGTGCTTCCAGTGCAAAATAGAGCATTATTTGGTTTTTGTCCATAATATTGTATCCACCATCTTCACTGAGTATTTCGGGATAAAGCATGCGATAGCGTTGATTATGCTCTGAGGGTCATGTGTTCCACTGCAGAACGATTTTCTGAACTAGAAACCGTTCAAACTAAGAAAGTGTTGTCCAAACGAAAATACTGCATATATTTTGTAGTCATGGCATCTCTTCATCTAGCAACATACGCAACTGCTACAGACTGTTTTCCAAGTGAACCATTATGCAAGAGGGGGTGAAGCGGGGGGGGGGAGTGACCTTTATGGAAGCTCTGCTCGCGGCACTTGGCTACTTGGCTACGTAGGTATTCGACAAAACTGCGACCAGTAAATATAGAATATTCTAGTTAGCTAGCGGTTTATTGCAGATTTAATGCCATTCATTCCTGGGCATACTCAGAAGGGTTATTGTAAACATGTCGATCACAAATACAAGAGAATCAACTAATAATTCTATAATGAAGTGACTGGCAAACGGATTTCGTTTACCACGAACAAATTTGCAGCTTTTCTCGCCCAGGGCGATATAAATGCATTAAAGCTCAATCAATAACATCGTACAAATATGAACCGCTCTTATGCCACGCTGTGTCCATGTGCTATTTCTGGTATATTACTATGTGAACTGTTTCCTCCCATCTTGATAGCTTCAAGCTGGTTTGCAACAGGATACCAAGTGAATAAACGAAGGTTTGCTAAAAAAAAATCGGTCTTCCTTTGAAAAAGAAAAAAAAAAAACGGAGGTTTGCTAGAAAACATCTGCCTGTCTTTAACAAAAGTAAAATCCCAGAGGTTTGCTAGAAAACTTTTGTCTGCCTTTTTCTTGTGAACGTATGACTGTTTCTTTGTTTATTAGTGTATTGTGCTCTTTTATAAATAATTCAATGTCTGTTTACAATGACCAGAGCAGCTGGAATGCGTTATGAAGTTATATTTTATGAATAAGTGTGCATCATATTCATTGTCACGGACAATAAAAGACTTAACCAAACTAATATCCTTGCCATAGGGTCATTCCATGTTAAATCAACCAGTGGTTCCTGCTTGACCCCCTAAGATTTTGCTGAAACTTCCTCAGAATAATAAATTGTGTTAAAAATCAACTCACAAAAAAATATATATAAATATATAAAAATCGCCTCCTACTAGATTTCGATTCCGAGATACAGTCTCCTAAAATTTGCTCTAAAAGTTCGTGAAAATGCGCGAATGTGGGTTTCTTTTATAAATTTGGATGCTTATAAGTTGGAATTTGAAAAAGCAATAGAGCTGAAACTTTTACAACACAATCAACATCATACTTAAAAGTTTGATATACAATAAAACATACACACATAAGCCCGTAGTATATCTATCGTTCAACATAGACGTCACTCTGTCCATGTTTCAAACTCGTATCCGTTGCCTGCATTGCACTATAAAATAAAGCCTGTTTCTTCTAAAGACTTTCAACGTAAACATTTTCAGGGGATATATTATTTTCGCAAGTTGGAGTTTCCACACGATAATTTGTGATGTTTAATTCCATATTACCTTTTACTATTGCACTTGACTGAAGCAGCTAGGTGAAACTTTATTGTTTCAAACTTACATTGGTCAAAGTTGTCCCCCTGTCCATGTGGATTTTACAGTTTTAAGTTGTGTTCATCTTATACTGACAAAATAATGAACACTATTTAGTTCAAAAACGTTTTCCTAAGAAAACGTCATTATAACTACCGTTTTTGGCAAAAGTACGTCGCTTTTATGATCAGTCATTTTTCCATAAATGGTTTTCGTTTTTTGCTAGATTCAGTTGTTTTCAAATTATTGTACCTATCTCAATTGCCTAGAATGTCATTGAAATCATGTTTTTAATAAATAAATAAAAAATGTAACTGTATAAATGTATTTTGTTTTACTTGTACTTATTTGCTTGATGTGTTAGGTCACTCAATTATATTTAACTAGAAGGAGGTACCTGGATTGAACTACTGGCTTTGGTTGATTTCCAATACACAATAATTGTTTTGAGGCTTGAACAAATATTTCAGGAATATTTTATGCTCCAAATCTATAGTTCAGTGTGGTAGATTTATTTTGAAGAAACAATTTATGCGGGAAAGGAATTTATGCCTTCATCGTTCCATATATGGAACACTTGTAACACTTAGATATTTGTGTTATATATAACACAAATATTTAAGTTAAAATCATCGACGTCGTAGCCTTTTTAGCTTGCCATAACAAAGTGAAGGAGTGATATTGTTGACAGAGGGGAAATGCAGCTGTGTTGGCGTCATGCTATTTTTATCCAAGGCATGCCTTTCAAGTTAAGCTTTTCTTGTTAAGCTCACTGGTACACGAGTTAAGATTTTTTTGTTGAGGTCAACTTGCTGGGTTTAAGTTAATTGGATATATTATAGTCTTATTCTGGTTAAGCTTTTTTGTTGGAGAGATTTCAATCTATTGTTTTCAGGGTAAGGTTTCATGTTGAGCTCAGGTTCTCAGTTATTGGCTGATATCCCATAGGTTTCAGGTACATGCCATGTCATGATTTTTAAGGTCATTTGATTGGGTCTGTCGCATGACCTTCATTGTCAATTACTTGTTTATATTGTTAGTTTTTGGTATTTTAAAACTACACTGATACACAACTTAAGGTAATTTGATTAGTTGACTCAAGTTTGTTGAAAACATGATAGTGTTGGTCATCCTAGCTTTTTTACGTCTTTTCAAGTTTGATAATTTCTTAAACCTAACTTCTTGGAGTTTGATTTAATACTTTTTAAAAAAAATTTCAGGTATAGTTTTGTTCTTAAATCAGAATTAAGATGAAATGTTTTCTAAAAATACTAATTTTCCTTTTAATTTTTTCTTTTAAAATTTCAAATTCATTCTGTGTAATTGGATTTTCTTAAAGACAATTCTCATTTATTATCTAGATTTACTTTTTATTGACATTTTTACAAATACATTTCAGTTAAAATTATTTGTGGAATTTCATTTTATATTATAATCTTTAAACTTATTTGTCTAATTACATTTTTTCAATATGATTTTATTAAATAAAATTTAAAAAAAATTTTATTTAAATTTGTTGTTTTTTTATATTTTTTTTTTCAATTACATTTTCATTATTTTTGTACCAATTTGGTTAAATTTTCAAATTTAATTCACGACAACATTTAAACGAGTTTGTTTTTATTTCTTCTTTTTTTAATTCAATTTTGATATCTTGTTTTAATTTTTTTTTTTTTTTCATAATTTTTTTACATAATTCTACTAACAATTTAATCCACTGTTGTGCCTTTGGCTTTAACGCTTTATTTGATCAATTCCTGTTCTTGTATATTTAAAATAATTTGGTTTGATGCTGTTTTCAATTATGGTGTTTTTTTTTTTCTTAATATAAGAGCAGTAAATCCTTTTCTGATAAATACTCAATTCAACTACACTGGCTAAATTCAGTGTATGTTTTGTCATTATTTTTCTAAATGCAGCTAAACAGTTTACAGTTTATGGTTGTCTTAGTGCAGCTATTCAGTGGTGTCAGGACACCACTGTCTTTTCAATTAAACATATGTCAACCAACCAAGCAATAAGCTAACCAAACAAACAGTCAACTGAATGCCTAGCTTGGCAAGCTGTCGGAGTTCTAAGAACCCCTTGTTTTACAGACTACACAATCAAAAGAGTTCACACCATTAGCGCTTTATTGAAATAATTTTTTGTACCATTAATTAATGTAATAAATTATATTTCTATTTGTATCATTAATCAATGTATTGAATTATGTTTGTACCATGACGGTTGGTTGATTTTATTTTGACATATCTTTGGTTCATATTGGCTTGGTGCTTTTAGAGCAAAAGGGCAACTTTAAGTACTTTGTTAAATCCCAAATAAACAATAATGTAGTGTGATGTACTGATTTATTTGGAAATATGGCTCCCAACACTAAACGAGCTATACTATATATCTGAAAAAGGTTATAAAACCTTGAATTATTCGATTTTTGCGATATGTATAACCCACATGTTCGTTTGTAGGATTTGTACAACAATATTTCAGTGGTTAACCATTATATTTGTACAAAATTATCATTGGTAGAAATGAAATGCACGTTAAAGTGGGTTATCAACATTCCTTTCAATAATGCAATTACGAATAACATCCGTTGCTTCATTTGAATGCTAACAATGCTGCGTGTAGACAGTTAATAATAATAGCTTAAACACACACTTCAAATAATTGCATTTTTTACATGTGAATTGTGTACGGAAACATAAAATACCGAAATATATATATTCCATTGGCTTTTATTAACAATTTTAAAAGATGCATACTGTGGTGCCAATTTACGTTAATGGAACATACACAATACAATCAATATTACGCTCTATGTAATTAATGGAGAACAAATGTGTGTTTAGTGATTCACACAATATAAACACCAAGCAAAATAGTTGTCGTTCCTGGTGAAAGCTTTGTTGTCATTAAATTGCATGTCCCAGAAGAGCAATGGTTTTACATTTGTGTATTTGTGGTAACCAATTACACGCATCGCTGGAATATGGCCATCATAATCAGTTATTTTTCTGACTGTTCCGTCATGTAGCAAATTGTCAAATGCAACCTGAAATCTTTCAGTTGAGTTCTATTGGGGGTATGTAATAGAAAAACATTCGAGATTTATACACAGTTTGACTGGCATGTCAGTCTTGTAACACAAAGCCGCAATTACAACTAGTTCCTGCCTAAGGTTAATACTAAACACAATAAGTACAATTGATATAGTTTGGATTGTGTATATTTTATTTCCACTTTATGAAGCGAGTTGTTCCTGGATATGTTTTCTCCTACGCAAACAGATCGTGTCGGATTACAGTAAACCAATTACTTCTCGCCAAAATAGTTTAGTTAACAGCCAACACAAACTAAGCCTTTTTAACATTTCGAATCAGTTGTCTGGTGTTAAATAATTCAGGTGATTAAACAGGTAATTAGCCAAATCCTTTAATTTGCGTAAAATCTCGTCTCATATATACCTGGTAAAAATCAAAAAATGTTTGTAAAATTTGCCATATTATTATTGTCAAGAATAGCCAGGCGCATTGCTAGAGACAAAGCAGTCACAACAGAAAATCTTTTGCAATTAGTTGGCGACTCAGAATATAAGTGACACACCGCCTCCAAAGACACGATCAAATAAGCCAATGTTCACAATACCATTCTTAATTGTACTCCCACCCTATTATACCTGAAACGAAGCCTAATAAAGCGGAACAGTGGGTAGCTTTCTGACGAAAATCAACCAATTTGGGAGAAGCCGCTATCTTGAAATGCAGAAATGTCTTAGACGAGATAACAATCGTATTTTGCACCCTTCATTGTTAAACACGAGACACTACTGTCGAAGATCATTAAATATCAACGTGTAGCAATTGCATGCGAGATTTAACTAGTTCTCATGGATATTTGTTGAAAACCACTTCTGTTTTTGGCATTTGTGATTAATAATTGCTACAATATGACGCAGTCACGAGTAATTTATTTCCGGAGTAACGCCACGTAACTCAACTTCCGTTGATAGACACCATCATCGCCGGATTTAACATTATAAATAGCTATGCTACTTGAAGCTTCCTAACATTTGGAACTAGCAGAGCGGTACCATGATTCTGCGCTTTGTCTTTCGATATGTACAAATTACATGCTTTCATACCTTGACATACACCATCTACTTTTATTCCTTAAACACTTTTGGATTAGACTGACCCATAAAATAACCACTCGACGTCCATTTTCATATCAAAGTAAATAATTTTTCAGCAGTAACATACTAGCTTAAACATGTCTTCCTCGGTAATTAGGTCATACGGATTCAACGTTGTATGTTATTCAGAGGCAGGCCTTATTTCTGAAGTTTCCATAGGGCTGTATGTCGTATTTCTATATACTGTATAGTTTATAAGATACGTATCGGCATCTACATTAACAACTGAAATCCAGCATTATCTATTCCCAAATTCCGTTAGCTAGATTCTCAGGTATGAAAAAAAAATGAAACTGTATTTCTGATTAACATTTGTAGGTCAAAACAAACAAAAAAATCCAGGATTGTCTATTCCCAATTATGTTAGTTAGCTTCCTAGGCGTATCATACGATTATGTTTGGTAACGTGTGAATTGGCCAATTTTTTTGATACCTAAAACGTTTTCTCAACTATTGCCTGTAAAATAGAAATAATTTACAATTTTAACCCAAGCCCATTTCTCGAGGAACATTCATTATGATAAGTTCCCCGTCAATTGAACCAACTATAACAATTTTATTAGTTTTTTTGCTGGGAAACTTCCAATTGAGTTGCTGAATTGCAATTGTTTCTTTATCCGTTAGTGGCATTAGCCAGTACACTTGACTGATCAATTTTCCGTTCGATTAAACGCCTTTGCGAATAGACAGTAAACTCAACTTGCAGCAATTGTCAAAAGAATGTAGATTTTTGTAGAATTTTTTTCTTTCCTCTTATTAATTTGCACAGTTAATGGCAGTTTTGTGTTTATTTTCAGGGCGCTGAATTGCATAGTCCATCGTGTGTGGAGCTTTTTTTTTTTTTTGTTGACGAACCCTGTTTTATTTGTATAAGTCAAATTGCTGGGAAAATTACTGTTAGCGTTTCAATATTTCATATCAATATTAACACGTATGGTATTTGATTGATTGTCCATTATTCAGCGCCAATAAATATATTGAGTGAAAATATGTAAAATCACATTAAAAATTGGAATGCTAAAGATTTGTCGTTGTGAAAAACGGATATCATTTATCCGTACACGAATAACTTGAACTCTTAAGGATCCGACACTTACACTGATTCCAAATAAAGGTTTTTGTTGCTTGTTTGACATATGGTATTGTTTCTGTTCCTTTCATTAACATTAGGTAATTTTAGTAATTATTTGTCTTCGTCCGTTGATATTTTCAGGTTTACCATTATTTATAGAGCTTTGACTTTTACACATAGAAACGAGCACGTGTCTCCTTGGAATTTCCCAGGAATCATTTGCGATATGTTTGTTTCATAATATTGTATCCACCATCTTCACTGTGTATTTCGGGATAAAGCATGCGATAGCGTTTATTATGCTCTGAGGGTCATGGGTTCGACTGCAGGGCGATTTTCAACCGGCACAGATTTCTGAACTAGAACCCGTTTAAACTAAGAAAGTGTTGTTCAAACGAAAATACTGCATATATATTGTAGTCGTGACATCTCTTCATCTAACAACATAGGCATCTGCTAAAGACTGTTTTACAAGTGGACCATTATGCGAGAGGGGTGAAGTGTGTGTGTGTGTGTGGGGGGGGGGGGGGGGGGTACCATTATGGAAGCTCTGCTTGCGGCACTTGGCTACGTAGGTATTCGACAAAACTGCGACCAGTAAATATAGAATATTCTAGTTAGCTAGCGGTTTATTGCAGATTTAATGCCATTCATTCCTGGGCATACTCAGAAGGGTTATTGTAAACATGTCGATCACAAATACAAGAGAATCAACTAATAATTCTATAATGAAGTGACTGGCAAACGGATTTCGTTTACCACGAACAAATTTGCAGCTTTTCTCGCCCAGGGCGATATAAATGCATTAAAGCTCAATCAATAACATCGTACAAATATGAACCGCTCTTATGCCACGCTGTGTCCATGTGCTATTTCTGGTATATTACTATGTGAACTGTTTCCTCCCATCTTGATAGCTTCAAGCTGGTTTGCAACAGGATACCAAGTGAATAAACGAAGGTTTGCTAAAAAAAAATCGGTCTTCCTTTGAAAAAGAAAAAAAAAAAACGGAGGTTTGCTAGAAAACATCTGCCTGTCTTTAACAAAAGTAAAATCCCAGAGGTTTGCTAGAAAACTTTTGTCTGCCTTTTTCTTGTGAACGTATGACTGTTTCTTTGTTTATTAGTGTATTGTGCTCTTTTATAAATAATTCAATGTCTGTTTACAATGACCAGAGCAGCTGGAATGCGTTATGAAGTTATATTTTATGAATAAGTGTGCATCATATTCATTGTCACGGACAATAAAAGACTTAACCAAACTAATATCCTTGCCATAGGGTCATTCCATGTTAAATCAACCAGTGGTTCCTGCTTGACCCCCTAAGATTTTGCTGAAACTTCCTCAGAATAATAAATTGTGTTAAAAATCAACTCACAAAAAAATATATATAAATATATAAAAATCGCCTCCTACTAGATTTCGATTCCGAGATACAGTCTCCTAAAATTTGCTCTAAAAGTTCGTGAAAATGCGCGAATGTGGGTTTCTTTTATAAATTTGGATGCTTATAAGTTGGAATTTGAAAAAGCAATAGAGCTGAAACTTTTACAACACAATCAACATCATACTTAAAAGTTTGATATACAATAAAACATACACACATAAGCCCGTAGTATATCTATCGTTCAACATAGACGTCACTCTGTCCATGTTTCAAACTCGTATCCGTTGCCTGCATTGCACTATAAAATAAAGCCTGTTTCTTCTAAAGACTTTCAACGTAAACATTTTCAGGGGATATATTATTTTCGCAAGTTGGAGTTTCCACACGATAATTTGTGATGTTTAATTCCATATTACCTTTTACTATTGCACTTGACTGAAGCAGCTAGGTGAAACTTTATTGTTTCAAACTTACATTGGTCAAAGTTGTCCCCCTGTCCATGTGGATTTTACAGTTTTAAGTTGTGTTCATCTTATACTGACAAAATAATGAACACTATTTAGTTCAAAAACGTTTTCCTAAGAAAACGTCATTATAACTACCGTTTTTGGCAAAAGTACGTCGCTTTTATGATCAGTCATTTTTCCATAAATGGTTTTCGTTTTTTGCTAGATTCAGTTGTTTTCAAATTATTGTACCTATCTCAATTGCCTAGAATGTCATTGAAATCATGTTTTTAATAAATAAATAAAAAATGTAACTGTATAAATGTATTTTGTTTTACTTGTACTTATTTGCTTGATGTGTTAGGTCACTCAATTATATTTAACTAGAAGGAGGTACCTGGATTGAACTACTGGCTTTGGTTGATTTCCAATACACAATAATTGTTTTGAGGCTTGAACAAATATTTCAGGAATATTTTATGCTCCAAATCTATAGTTCAGTGTGGTAGATGTTTCTTGAAGAAATATTTATGCTGGAAAGAATTTTATGCTTATCCATATATGGAACACTTATAACACTTAATAACACTTCAATATTTGTATTATATATAACACAAATATTTAAGTTAAAATCATTGACGTCATATACTTTTTAGTTTTTTTTTGAAGGAGTGATATTGTTGAAAGAGCGGAAATGCAGCTGTTTGGTGTCATGCTATTGTTATCCAAGGCATGCCTTTCAAGTTAAAATTTTCGGTTTAGCTAGCTCAATGGTACACAAGTTCAGGTTTCTTTGCCGAGGTCAATTTGCTGGGTTTAAGTTAATTGGATATATTATAGTCTTATTCTGGTTAAGCTTTTTTGTTGAAGAGATTTCAATCCACTGGTCGGGTTAAGGCTTTTTTGTTGAGCTTAGGTTCTCAGTTATTGGTTGATATCCCATAGGTTTCAGGTACACGCCATGCATGGCATGATTTTTAAGATCATTTGACTCGGTCTGCCGTACAACCTTCATTGTCAGTTACTTAATTGTTTATATTGTTTAACAGTTTTGGTATTTTAAAACTTCACTGATACACATCTTAACGTTATTTGTTAGGTGACTCAAGTTTGTTAAAAACAATTATAGTGTTGGTCATCCGTAGCTTTTTTTTTATGCCATTTCAATTTTTATATTTTCTTAAATCTTACTTCTTGGAGTTTGATTTAAAACTTTTAATTTTTTTTCAGATACAGCTTTGTTCTTAAATCAGAATCAGAATCAGAATTAAGATGAAATGTTTTCTAAAAATACTGATTTTCCTTTTAATTCTTTTTTTGAAATTTCAAATTAATTCTGTTTAATTGAATTATTTATTATTTACATGAACTTTTTAATGACATTTTTAAAAATACATTTAAATTTTTTTTAAATTATTTTGGGAATTTTATTTTATATTATAAAATAATAATAATCTTTATTTGTCTAATTACATTTTTTCAATATGATTTTATGAAATAAAATTCTATTTTTTTCTATTTAAAATTGTTTATTTTATTTTATTTTATTTTATTTTATTTTTTCAATTACATTTTCATTATTTTTGTACCAGTTTGTTTTAATTTTCAAATTTAATTTACAACAACCTTTAAACAAATTTGTTTTTATTTCTTCTTTTTTTTTAATTCAATTTTGATATCTTGTTTTAATCTTTTTTCATATAGATTGTCTTTACCTTTCTGCTTATTAGATAATTCTAATAACAATTTATTTCACGGCTGTGCCTGTGGCTTTAAAGTTTTATGTGATAATTTCCTTTTTTAGTATATTTAAAATAATTTGGCTTGATGCTGTTTTCAATTATGATGTTTTGTTTAATATAAGACCAATAATTGCTTGTCTGATAGATACTCAATTCAACTACACCCCCTGGATAAATGCAGTGTATGTTTTGACTTTTGTATTATAGCACAGTCATTTTCTCAATGTAGCTAAACAGTTTACAGTTTATGGTTGTCTTTGTGCGGCTATTCAGTGTTGTCAGGACACTGCTGTTTTTTTCAATCAAACATATGTCAACCAACAAAGCAATAAGCTAACCAAACAAACAGTCAACTGAATGCCTAGCTTGACAAGCTGTCGGAGTTCTATGAACCCCTTGTTTTACAGACTACACAATCAAAAGAGTTCAAACCATTAGCGCTTTATTGGAATAATTTGCTGTACCATTAATCAATGTAATAAATTATATTTCTATTTGTATCATTAATCAATGTAATGTATTATATTAGCACCATGATGGTTGGTTGTATTTATTTCGACATATCTTTGGTTCATATTGGCTCCGTGCTTTTAGAGCAAAACGTCAACCTTGAGTACTTCGTTAAATCACAAATAAACAATAAAAGGAGATTAAAGGCGTATATGATGTACTGATTTACTTGGAAATATGGCTCCCAGCTCTAAATGAGCTATAATATATATATGAAAAAGGTCACAAAAACCTTGAATAATTCGATTTTGCGATATGTATAACCCACACGTTCTTTTATATGATTTGTACAACAATATTTTGGGCCGCGGTCGTGGCTCAGTGGTAGCGAGTGCGCTCCCTGAACTGAACATGCTTCGATTTACCGTTCAAGGGTTTACGAGGTTTCCTCCTGGTTTTCCACCGTAATAAGGCTGTGTACAGTGTGAAGTGGACAATCCGTCGTCATATAA
>JAVFBW010111372.1:0-16257 GCA_034783835.1 Mopalia ciliata | reverse complement strand
GTTGCCCTGGTGTTCGCAGAGCTAAAGGGTAACGGGAAGCAGTTTTGTTTGTGATGTTCTGTATTTCTGTCCGTCATATAAGTGAAATTCCGTTGAGTACTACGTTAAACACCAATCAAACAAACAAACATATTGACCATGTATGTAACACAATTGGGTGTTTGTTGTGTTTTGCGGGTGGTTGGAAGGAGCTTCATGTTGCCCTGGTGCTCTCAGAGCTAAAGGGAAACAGCAAGCCAATCTGTTTGTGGTGTCCGTATTGCGTCTGTTGTTGTCGTTATGTATTTGTCCCGTCCTGTCTTTGTTTGTTGTCAGTGGTGGTTTCCTTCACCCATTGGACTGGCATGTCGTCATATAAGTGAAATACCCTTGAGTACGACGTTAAACCCCAATCCAACAAACAATCAATCTGATTATTATACAAATGTATTAAACAAGAGTCAAGAATTGTCAGCATTAAAACTAAAAGGAATCTCACTAGTACCTGGCCTTCTGATTTGATTGGATATACTGACCGTTTTAGTTGTCACCTTAACTCCAACGTTGATAGAGACTACTTCTGATGGGATTAAGTGAGTCACACTCACCTTTAGTTTGTGTTTATATATAAATTTACTTATAGTACAGATTTAAGTCTTTTTCCCTCTATATCACCAGAAATGGGAGTTCATTATGTTAACTTTTACACTTTGGTTTTTCAGTGATCATTTACCTATCATCTACATTAGTGGATGCTTATTTTGTGGATGTGGATACATACATTCGCTTCCCCGGCCCATCCACATTTCTGCTTGGTGCAGATAGTGTACTGGCTTTCCAGTTTCGCTACTGTAATGACAGGGGAATGCTTCTCTACCAAGAAGGGGGCGATAACTTCTTTGCGCTTGGTGTAAACTCTGGAAATATTTACATTGAATGGAAAACATCAAACAAAGTTGTTGAGGTTTGGAATTTACTAAGTCAGAATTATTCTTTATCTATTGAAAAAAAAAACCCTACAATTTGTTATCAAAGCGGGCAAGTACAAGTCATGGGAGCTTATAGGATAAATTTGGCTGCAGGTAACATGATAAGAGTGCCCAAAATATTATATGCAAATTATTGTCAATAAATGACCGTTTCTTTAAAACTTGTTAACATCAAGCTAAAAGAGGGTACAGAACCCTGTCTACTGAATTTTATTTAGGAACCTGCACAAATTTTCTTGGAGCTCCCATGTTATAAGGGAAGTGATGAGACTGTTATTACATGTACCTATATGTATCATATACCAGGGCCTGGAAGTTTTCAAAATGTTTGTTGATCCAAGAATATCCCTGATATATCAGAATAATAAAAACAGCAAATAAACATAGTTGATACATATCTTGTTTAAAATATTTTATTGTTTTCTAATTTGTCAACTTTTGATGTTAAAAAGCATAAAATGATATATTTAGATTTGTTTGACTGTTTTTGATGCTCACTGGCTGACCTGTTGTTTTCCATTTTAGCTTGAAATTGGCAATGGAAATTTGGGTCCAAATATAACATACAGTGTAGAGATTATTGGATTGCGTAGTCGGCAAGTTACCAGGGCAACGATCAATGGTGACGTTGTTGTTGTGAACTACTTAGTTGAGCTGCAACAACAACTTGACCTCACAGGCCTTACAGGTGACCTTTATGTGGGCGGATACAGAGATGTCAGTCAACTTAAAGTATGTGGAGTCTTTTATTCTCATTTATTTTAACACACTTTTTTTCTTTGGCTTAAAAATATCAGTTATTTTTTCACATTTAAGACTAAATTATTTTTTAATGTCTCAAAATAATTAAATTAAGACAAATGTTTTTACTTGTATGTATTCATGTATGAAATTTGTATTCTACTCTGCTTGTACAGTTTTCAGAATCATTTTTGCTCTAGCAATTTGCAAGTCACTGTATTGTTGGGATAAAGTAAAGTTAGAAGAGCGCTTGAACTAACAAAGGGAAATAACTATGGATTATCTCCCTTTTATTGTGACTTGATATTTTCTTCCTGCTTACTTACATGGTTATTCAAAAATATATTCCACAGAAAAGGCTTTAAACAATACACTGTACCCATTACAGACATGCTGTCTATGTGTACTCAGCATTTGACACCTTCATGTTATGAGTGAAATAACCTAAAGTGACTTGGTAGTCACTTCTTATTACTCAATCACACAAGTTCACTTAAGAAGTTAGAAGTTTGAGTGATTCAGTGAAAGTTTTAAAAAAGCAACAAAACCGAACATTTTGCAAGAAGATTAAATGTCTTTAATATAACTTTCAAGTTATTAAGTTAAGTTCTTTGAATATTTTTTTAATTGAACACCAACATTTTTAAAATATAAACAAAGGTTGAAACTTTCTATATTCTTAGCAATTCCAATTTATTGCAAAAAAAAAAGATATCAAAAAGGATAGAAACAGATTGGATCCAGTGAAAGAAACATTATACAAATCTGGATTTACAGTGTTTTATGAATTTAGTCAAATTCAAACTCAATCTCCTGTAAATGTTTTTGATAGGTTGATACACAACGTCTTGCTGCTTATCTGGTGACTTGTGTGGATTTTGTTCGAGTAAACAACAGGGATCTGGACTTAAGTACAGCAGAATTGTTTGATGTTCAACAAGGGTAGGCTCATCATTTTCACCTCCATATGTCTGAATGTCATCAGCAATGAGTTTTTTATTTTATTGCCATAACATTCAACTTTTTTTAATTATGCTTTTATATCCATAACATTTAACTTTATTGTCAAGTCATGAGATGATGCATGTTTTATATTTGTGACCTGTAGCTATTGATTATTGATGAGAGATATCACATCTTAATTCCATTTATGCTCCCACCATCTTTGAATGAAGTCAGTAAGATTTAAGTCTTTGAGAACAGGTATAATATTATACTGTCTAATGGCATAGTTATTAGTAATACAAATGTCTTCGGATAGAGGCAGACTAATTTATTAAGGGCTGACGTTATGATATCCTTGTTTTATGTTTTATCCAATCAGATGCCCTGCAGATTTTTGTGCCAACCCAACAACGGTAACTATGACAACGAGATCAGCCTATCTGCAGATGGATATTTCTTTAAGTCCTAGGACAAACACCGTTATCACCTTTAAATTCAAAACAAAGTATGTCTATTTGCCTTTCATAATGGGTAGTTTGCAAGAATTGAGCTATGTGTAGTTAAATTTATTATTGTCTTTGCCTTGTTTGTTTTTTGTAAAGGGGTGAGGGGGAGGGGCATTGGTAGCAGAGACTATGACAGTCCATTAAAAAAACTTTGTGTGAGTAAATACTTTTTGTGTCGCAGCAGGCTGTTTATGTGTTCCTCATTTCATCCTGCAGCATTCCCTGAATTGTTGGGGGTGGTTTGTCGAAGCTTTCTATACCACAGGGTCTTTCTATTCATTATGTTTACTATAAAATGTTTGTCTTTTTCCTTGCCTTTGTTTGACAGTAGCCACGATCAGAGTCCGTTTCTTGGCTCGTTAGGCGAATGTGTCTACATGTGCACGATATAACCATTTGTACAGCATTAAACCTCAAACAAATAAAAAACAATTGCCAAAATATTTTCATTTTCTACAAAACATCAGGTCGAGTCGAGGGTTGCTGTTTTACCTTGGTGGCCCAGCATATCTCACCTTGTTTATTGAGGGTCAAGGTCGTTTGAATATCGGACTAAATACCAAGGTACAGAAAAACTGTTTGAATTTTTAAACAAATTAAATCAAACCTTTATTTGTTTTTGAGCTGTCTGGCTAAGGGCAGTTTGTTTAAAGAATGGCAATGCTGTCTTGACTTAGCACAGGAGGAAAATTAACTTTCCAACTTTATGGAAATGCTTCGCATCTTGGTTGTGCTTATGTAATTTTTGTTGAAATATACCACCATAATATAAGTGAAATAGCCTTAAGCACAGCGTAAAGCACCAATCAGTCATAAATATGATTTGTTTGTATAACATGTGAGGTGTTGTTGAAGGTTATTACACTTTGGTTACGGCAATGTCTCAGTCTAAGGGTGAAGCAAACCACGAATGATCAAAGACAGGACATTCACTAGATGCAATCAAACAAAACTCACTATAAACAGGTTACCTTTATTTTTCCCCCTTAGCTCTAGGCAACAGGAAGATTTATCCAATTGCCCAAATCAATGTTTGAAGTTTCTTCTAAAACTATTTTGTGGTTGTTGAAGACCCTCCTGAGCATGGTTTGTGTTTCTTTGAGACAGTTCAACACACTATTGAATTTTTTTTTGTCAAGGATCACAAGAACTTTTAAGAGGGTTCGTGAAGGAAGCTCCATGTTGTGGTCTGAGGCCAGCTAGTTTCAAGTCTGGTATATGGTCTTTTGTAGACACTACTAAGTCTAAAAAAAAAAATAAAAAATAAAAAATAGAAATAAAAAAAACCAGCTAGTTTCAAGTCTGTTTTGTGGTCATTTGTTGTGAATCCTAATCCCAGTTTATGGTCTTTCATGAACAGTACTAAGTCTGTTTTATTGTCTATTGTAGACATTACTAAGCCTGAGTAAACTATCAGCTCTTGCGTCTGACCCAGATGAGACCAACAACAACAACATAGAATGTAAGATTAATCTACACTTTCCATTCATATTTAGAAAAATTTGTAATTAAATGTTTTAAAATTAGACAAATTGTTGATTTAATATATGTCATTACAAGTATTCATATATGATAAAGACATGATAGACTTAGTACTGATGTCATTAAGGTTATGTAGTTTGTTAGTCGAGGACATTTTGTTTTGTAAAGTTCTAGTCCAATTAGAGCAATTGGGAGATGTGCTCAAGGGCTTAGGCAGACTAATGGACACCCTGAAGTGAATAATTGCCTCATCTGGACACGATGTTTTTAGAAATATTAACATACAGGAGATAGGAACTGTCAACATTGAGCACCCAGTTATTTGAAAAGGGAAGCAAAATGAGACTTTTGGATACGATAAGTTTGACATAATCTTTACACTATTCTTTATATACTATTATATGGTATTCAGGTTAGGTCAGAACTAGCTATGTTATAGCCATTTATGAAGTATAAAAAGTGTTATTTTATAAAGGTGTTATTCATTTATCATTTATCATTTTGATACAGGCCTACCTTTTGTTTATACTACAAGTGTCTGTTTGTTATAATCTGTTTCCTGAGCTTCCTGTTGCCCTGGTTCTTTCAGAGCTAAAGAGAAACAGGAAGCCTATATGTTTGTAATGTCTTTGTATTGTCCTTTGAGTGTCCTTTGTCCTTTGATGTTTTTGTTCGTTGCCAGTGGTGTCTGGGTGGTTTCCTTCACCCATTGTGCTGGCACACCATCATGTGAGAGACATAACCTTAAGTACGTAGTTAAGCCCGAATCAAACAGACAAATGTAACTTTGTACCTGTATTTTCAGTAATTAACGAGGAGCATCACCTGTTAACACACCAAGAGGACTTACCACTGGAGTTGATTGAGGTGAGGAAATAGCTGTCCTCACTCAAAACTCTCTGTCACCTCATGTTTTATCAATCATTATGTAATTAATGACACAAGAAGTTTCATTTTCACTTAAATGCATTTGAGTTATTTGAAATGTTATATATTTTTCTTGTGCAGATATATCACGTTATTTTTGCTGTGCTATGTTTATTTCATTAACTGTTTTGTAACTCATGATATTGTATGGATGGGTAATTTCTGGAATCCCAGCTGGTCCGTTAATTTCACTGTGTTTAACATGTTAACCACTAGTGGAGTTGTTACAGTTATATAGTTGTTAAATTACTATTCACAGAGCCTTGGTATGGATGTGGATAACATGAGAGTTCTCTCCCCTCTTGAACTCATCCAGGTGAGTTTATGTCATTTATTGTTTTTGGTTGATTTTTTATTTCGCGAACATAAAGAATAGCAAGCTTCTTAAAGAAAAAAAAATTATGAAAAAGATAATATAGAATAAAGAAACAGTACTGAAGCTGAGTACAGTACAGGAATGATATAAAAAAAAAAGCACATTACCTAAATACAGGGACAATAGAATAATAATAGAGATTTATCTTAAATACATTAGAAGAGCAGTAGAATAAAATAGTACTTCTAATGAGCTTGTACAGATCTCATAAATGAAGTTAAAATGGAATTCTTATCAGTATATAAGAATTAACTTAAATTGTAGGTTAATACCAATTATTTGCTAAGAAAAACCTGTTATACCACATGAAAATAAATGTAGCATTGCTGTTTGATTGTACTTGTGATGGATCAAGATATTTTCATTTCTTTATGAACATATTTTACATATTTGAGATCAATTAACAAATTATAAGTTACTAAGGAGATAACTCTGTACAAAACCTAGGCATACAGTAATCATTTGTCTTGCCACAGCGTAGCTTAAAAGTTGCTGATTGTGGCATTAAACAATAATCAATTATCAAACATCATACATATTTATGTATTGTAATGTTAGTACAATAAACACGACTCACGACTGTTTTGACATCTGAAGACCACCGGTAACACACCTTTTTCCCATTATGAGACCCTCACTCGCTTTGGCATCCTGTATATTCAGACAAAGGTTTATACTGTTATCTGCCAGTGAAGCCGTGGGCAGTTTGGATGGGGCATCTTGTTCCTCTGTAAAGCCGTGGGTAGTTTGGATGGAGCGTTTGAATGGAGCGTCCTGTTGCTCTGTGAAGCCATGGGCAGTTTGGATGGAGCGTCCTGTTGCTCTGTGAAGCCATGGGTAGTTTGGATGGAGCGTTCTGTTGCTCTGTGAAGCCATGGGCAGTTTAGATGGAGCATCCTGTTGCTCTGTGAAGCCATGGGCAGTTTGGATGGATCGTTCTGTTGCTCTCTGAAGCCGTGGGTAGTTTGGATGGAGCGTCATGTTGCTCTGTGAAGCCGCGGGTAGTTTAGAGGGAGCATCCTGTTGCTCTGTGAAGGCGTGGATAGTTTGGATGGAGCGTCCTGTTGCTCGGTGGAGGCATGGGTAGTTTGGATGGAGCATCCTGGTGCTCTGTGAAGCCGTGGGTAGTTTGGATGGAGCGTCCTGTTGCTCTATGAAGCCATTGGTAGTTTGGATGGAGCGTCCTGTTGCTCTGTGAAGCCGTGGGCAGTTTGGATGGGGCGTCCTGTTGCTCTGTGAAGCTGTGGGTAGTTTGGATGGAGCGTCCTGTTGCTCTGTGAAGCCGTGGGTAGTTTGGATGGAGCGTACTGTTGCTCTTTGAAGCTGTGGGTAGTTTGGATGGAGCATCCTGTTGCTCTGTGAAGCCGTGGGTAGTTTGGATGGAGCGTCCTGTTGCTCCATGAAGCCATTGGTAGTTTGGATGGAGCGTCCTGTTGCTCTGTGAAGCCGTGGGCAGTTTGGATGGGGCGTCATGTTGCTCTGTTAAGCCATGGTTAGTTTGGATGGAGCGTCCTGTTGCTCTGTGACGCCGTGGGTAGTTTGGGTGGGGCGTCCTGTTGTTCTGTAAAGCCGTGGGCAGTTTGGATGGAGCGTCCTGTTGCTCTGAGAAACTGTGGGTAGTTTGGATGGGGCGTCCTGTTGTTCTGTGAAGCCGTTGGCATTTTGGGTGGCGCGTCCTGTTGCTCTGTGAAGCCGTGGGTAGTTTGGATGGAGCGTCCTGTTGCTCTGTGAAGCCATGGGCAGTTTGGGTGGAGCGTCCTGTTGTTCTGTGAAGCCGTGGGCAGTTTGGATGGAGCGTCCTGTTGCTCTGTGAAGCCGTGGGCAGTTTGGATGGAGCATCCTGTTGCTCTTGTTCTCTCAGAGCTAAGGGGCAACAAAAAGCCAATCTGTGAGGTATTTCTTTTACATCTTGTGATTGTACTGTCTTGTCTTTTTTTGTTGCTAGTGACATCAGTGGTGGTTTCCTTCATCCATAGCTTGTCATCGTATGAGTGAAATAAGAAGGGTTTAAAACCTAGTCAACAAACTAAACCAACAATTGACCCATGAAGGCATTGGCATTAGGTTATCCCAGTCATTTGGTGTCCAGTATTTTGTCTGAAACAGAATCTGAAAAATATACATTTTGCCTGTGAATACATTTAGTTATTTTAACTTTCATTGGCTGTCTGTTGCCATAGTTATATGTCATAGAGAACATATGTATTTATTATGTTTCAGTTATATGTGGGGGATGAGAATATAGGAGCCACAGAGTATGACTTTAAAAAAGCTTTAGATCTTATCAGTTATATTCCAGAGGTAAGGGTTTAATCAACACAGTGGATCATATTTAGGTGTATTGTGATCATTACTTTGTGCATAATCATTATCTTGTCAATTCAACTCCGCCTAAAGCTCGATTTCAATAATATTTTTGAGATTTCTAAGTTGTTACTGGAGGACTCATATTGAGCTCTCTCAGTGTCATAACAATTAATTTCATTGATTTATGATCCTTTCTACTATTGTCATTAATTGCATTTTGTCAAAGAAACTTCTCCTAAAATTAAATTGTAAGCAGTATAGCTCACATGTCGGCTAACATATGTTAACATTGAGGATATGAGTGAAACCAGGCCTTGTTTTTTTTAATGATGATTAAGTTATGAACCAGTTTAAATTATGGCAAATTTAAACTTTTAATCACAAAATGTATTTAATACTAAGATATTTAAAACTTTCTTCCATTGTCATGTTAACTAGTGTGTATTACCGGTATTTTAGCTGTTATTCAGGTTCTGAATTTAACTCATGATATTTTGTGATTGGTGAGTTCACTGATGTTTTGAAACTAAATTCAATTTTTTTTCCCAATAATGCGTTTATTCTGACTCTAGTTTCTCATTAGTTTACTCTTGTTTGAGACTCAATGAAATTATTTTGACTCAGGTTTCACAATAAGTTTACTCTGTTCTGAACTCAATGAGTTTACTCATGTTTTGATCTCATTGAGTTTACCTTGGTTTTGAATTGAACAAGTATTACCCTTGCTCTGAACTCAATGTGGTTACTCATGTTCTGAACTCAATGGCCCTGTGAGGGAGCGGGTGGCCAAGGCCCTGCAGCATACTCCCTCGGCTACCTCGGTCGATCGTAAGAGGCGAGAAAAGAGGTTGCTTTCTGTTACCCTGGTGTTCACAGAGCTAAAGGGTAACGGGGAGCATATTTGTTTGTGATGTTCTATATATGTGACCGTCGTCATATAAGTGAAATACCCTTAAGTACGACGTTAAACACCAATCAAACAAAACAATCAAACAAACATACGTATATGATAAAGCTATATATATGCCAGTTGGTCATACCTGAAATATGGAATAAGACTTTTCCGACAGCTTTTACCCATGCATATTTAAGCTTTCATGTGTAAAAACTTGTCGAGTTGTTCTGAACGATTTAACACATTTCGGTGTTCAAACTTGTCATTGCTCTTCACCTGTATATATGCCAGTTGATCATACCGGAAATATGGAAGAAGACTTGTCCGACAGCTTGACTGCCAAAACGTGTACGTCCGTGGGCGTCATTGCAGTTCACTAGCGTCGGATTTTTAGGTAAAATTGTCTGAAATTGTCTGAAATGATCTTACGTTAAATATTGCTTGCACCAATAAGTGATATTCAGTGTCGATACAGATGTTTATACTACTACACTATTCTGCTATGGGTGGTATCGCAATGGTACACATCATTTTCCCATTCCTCTGACGGTTATGGGTAGTACTGCCATTACTTAGCACTGGTTAAAGATGACCTTTTCATCGGTATTTAAACACCTCATTGCTAGTGTTAAACGTTTTGTTAATAGGCCGCCTTCATAAGCAAGGTATAAAACACCAATCCATCATTTTCTCATAGCTTTGGATTTGAAATGTGTGTGCTTGGAAACCCATCTACAAATAAAAGTGAGATATTTATCAAAATAACTTTGAAGTGCTAAGATTTGAATAAGCGAAATCGGCTATATCATCTTTTTTAAATGAGCTAAACAATATCTGTCTCAGACTTAATATTCTATCCCGTGTGTTGACATTAACTGTAGTCTTCTCTTGTCATGGTCTGGTTCGGGTCAATGTATTTATGATATATTCCTTTTCTTTCGTAATCGATTGACTTTGGACCATAAACCTCGGTAAGGGATGAAATAATTGATTAACATATCGGTGGAATTGTAAGGAATTCCACATATCCCCACTTTCACGTACACCGCTTTATATTTTCTACTGCTGGGTATCGATTTGTCATTATTGACTCATCTGTGACTTAATTTTATTTACTTATCTTCTGATATCAACTAGACTGAAATGGCAAGCAGGGATTAAATAATATAAGAAGGGTTAAGGTAGTATATGATCTGATGTCCAGCTACGGAGTTAGTTTTCATCATCGGTTACAAATGTACTTCAGAGTTTATTATTGTAAGAATATCAGAGCCATGGATGTAGAAAATGACAAACCATGTTGTTCTCTTCAGTGCTAAGGTTGGGAGCATCTAGTGGTATTCTGACAAAATACACTGTTTTACATGTGATGTCTTTTGCATGGGGTAATTATACCTCATTATGCTCTTATCCAAAGATAAATTCGGTGTTCAACCGAATGAGCGAATGTCACTCACGTCTTTGTTTTCAACTCAAAAGTTATTCAGCCGATTAGCAGGGCTAAGAGTATGTTAATCAGCCGGTTAGGTTTAACACACCTTGAGAAGATAGTGTTTAGTACTGACAGTGTTTTCTAAGTGTCTGTCAATTGGAACACTAGCTAACAGGTTACAAACACGGGTGCTCAGTTTCTAAGTCTAGGTATTGTAGAATAACCAGGGTAGAAGATGTTTAACAGATGAATCGCTTTATACTGTAGTGGTGGTGACCCTGCCACTATCCACCAACGCTCGTCAGTTCTCGAGCAATCCAAACGTGTCTATTACAAACCAACTGCAGGGCTAAACTGTCTTAATTTATTTATTACTGAAGCCATTAGCACAGACCAGGGTGTGATAACTCGAGTTTAGTTGTCTTCTGCTCGTGCTGTCTGTATGATTTCTATGTATTATGTGATTCTCGAAAATCGTTTACTTTAATTGTTTGCAAGTGTATATGTATATGCTTATTATCGACGACCCACATCTTTACAGTGTTTTATAGTCAAACAAATATGCATCTTTTAAATTTGTCACGATGTTCATATCGAGATACAACGGATTAAATTCAATGGACACAAGCTCCCTTTGGGAGCTGCCTACTTGTCTGATGCACTGTTTTTGTGTTTTATGGCCTACATGTACTTGCAAGGGAAATGGTTTCTTTCGGGAAAGCACCAGTGTAATTTCATCAGGAGAAACAATCCTCTGTGATTCCGAAGAACTCACCCCAAGAACCCTTAATTGTCTCTTGAAACATTGATGTAGCCGATTCCCCGAAGGAAAATGTTGTAAACCCAAAAACCAAATGGAATAATAACATTGCTTTCTTGCAACTGAAGTGAAAGTCTAGGAGATTTTAAAATCCCATGATTTTATCTACACTTACTCTTTGGGCTGATTAAGAGAAGATCATTCAGCACAACGAGAGGAACACAAGAAAGTATTTCGTGTTTAAGGAGCACAATAAGTGTTGAAAACTATTGAACAAAGAATACGTTAAAAGGATTTCAAGCTTGATCAGAAAATAGCTGCGACATAAACTATTTGACACAAACTATTTCCTACAATACGCAGTCTAACATCTACTAACAGTCTATAGCGCGTACACGTAGCATGCATTTCTACTTTAAAAAACTCCCCCGTTAATTTCACTACTATTATACTAGATGTATTTTGTTATTTGCTAGCCCATATTCACTATTATGTGACAAAATGGTTTTATATCAGCGATATGATTCTAAGTATCTTTGGATAATGTAAACACTGTTGCCCATCATTATGGCCGGTGATTAAGAATTGGGTTTCGGTCGAAGGTAAAACTGTTTTCTTTCCGGAGCAAGTCTAGAAAACATTTCGATGTATTTTTATCATACTTAATCGGGATGACTATCGTTGATTATTATTTATTTTAGCTCAGTATCTACTTCAGCTGGCTAATTAAATGGTGACTTTCTAAACGATAAAGATTCCAGTCCGTTTGTTGAAGGTATGTACGTTAGTGCTATACACGTATGCACGTAGTAGACAGTTAAGTCAATTAACTACCTTTGACATTCACATGTTGTGCTACCTCTAAAACCGCAGTTACTTTTTCTCAACTGTCTATATCCGGTACCGTTGTATATTTAATGGTTTAAAATCATCTGACAACGGATAGCTTACTACTCTGTCCATGTTATTGAAAGGTCTTATTGTGTTGTATTACAAAGTGTACATACAATATCAGCCGATGGTTAACTATTGGATATACTGTGATCAAATACTTCCCAGAAACTCTCTAATACCATCGAAAAATGTGGAAACAACAACGGATAATATGAAATAATAGATGAATGACTATAGCTGTAAAACAGACCTTCTCAAACAATCGCATTCATCTATACATACGAGAGAGTGTTGTTTAAAGACCGAAGGCACAACTGGTACAACTGATCAAGCCAAACATTCCTAAACAATTAGTCCTTTTGAAGTCTGTACGTTGATCCAGGGTCTGTTCATAGTGTTCCGGAAACCGCAACATAAGTTAACGAATTATATACCGGACTTGTAATTTATGCTTTTCTTTTGATTGTTATAAGTGTTATGTTGTTTTGTTTCTATCAGAACACATTACAGAGTTTCAAATTGAAAGCTTTTTGATATTCGACACGAGAAAACCAAGAATGCATCGTACATTTCGTATTGATTTATTTGACCAAACAGTTCTTGTATCACCAATGGGACAGCAACAACGTGTTTTAGAGCACCAGATACAGCTTCCATCTAGCACAAACTTATAAGGAATCTTACTTTCAAAACTGGCGTTTGTTTACGATTGTCCCTCAGAGGTAACACTATATACACTATATATTGTGAGCGTTTAGATATCTGGTTCGAATCCTCTTGGAGGCAAGCAATGTTCCAATCTTCATAATTAAACATGTACTTCGAGCGTTCCTGATGGTATAATCTGCTCTCGAAAAGGTGTGGGCTTATTAGCTAGACATGGTTGATTTGGAGAGCTCCAAACACGCCCTGAATGTCCGTATGGACTGGTATAATCCTCTCATGCGCTATTTGACCAATAATATGTCCGTAATAGCATATTATGGGTATATTGCAATTTAAGTATTGGTATTAGGAACACACTAATACTAGAACAGGTTGAAAACCGACTGTGGCAGCCTACAATCAGTGTTTTTAATTCAGTCATTCTCAAGTGCGCTTATTAGGTGTTCAACGTCGTCTACAGAAAGTTGTTTTAGATAGAGACATATCTTAAGAAGATAATAAAAACGTACACTGTATGACAGATATGTGATAAATATGTAGCCAACAATACATATTTTTGTGTGTGTGTGATACAATATAATTTATCTGTGAATAGAACAAACGAATCCATTCGATATTATCCCATATACCTGCAATCGTTTGATAAGAACATAATTAATGTTTTAGTTTGTTTGCATGTATATGTGTATTTCAATACTGACCCAATTTGTTATAAAATCTACATGAAATTTGGTTGTTTCTACATTTATTTAAAAATTATATTCAATTTCATTACATTTGCTAGGATGTTTGTTAATAAATTAACAGCAGAAATTCAAGTTGAAAACGATTGACTGTAAAATCCATACAGATGCCCAAGAACACACATACCCTAGTCATTGGTATTCTTTGTGCCTTGGCTCTGTCCGAGTTTTAACCTCTCTATTCGTGTAGAACAGTTAAAGAGTATTATAGCTATATGGAGGACAGTGGAGGTAGACACGTGTTGACGTTCTCTGCACCAAATTAGATACCTTAGAGTGTTTAACTACCCCTTACAGATAAATCCTATATCTATTTTATTTTGAAAATCTTATAGGATTCTTTTTGAATATCATATAGAATCTTTCACGATTTTATTGTAAGGATTAGTTAAAGGTTGTTAAAAGTCCTATTGGATTTGTCTGTAAGCGACATTAAGACAAATTGCGATATTATTCAGTAGTGAAATGGGAAAATGATTTTCATTAACCATGTAAAAAATTAAAGTGGTATAGAAAAAATAAACTCCAGGGGATACTCATCCGTTTCTTTGTTTGATATAATCAATTCATTAAATCCAATAGCGATGCTTTTATCTATAAAATATATGAAGTTTGGTATAGAAAAGGCTTTACCAAAAACCATTGTGTGCTGTTTGATTTCAATATCCAATAGGTTTCTTTAACATTACGATCACTGCGATGCTCATCGGTTCTTTACATGGAATCAAACAACATAGTTGTCTGCTGTTCATACTGTTGTCTGACTTGTGTACAGTCTTTACGATTGGCACAGATACCCCGATAGCCCACAACTAATAGATCGTTTTGTTTGTTTGTTTGGTTGGGTGTACTCGAGGGTGTTTCACTTATATGACCACGGATAGTCCACTTCTCAATGTTCCTTGTGTTATTTCGATTGAAAACCATGAGAAACCCGTGTAAACACCAGCCCTGCGATTGCGAGAGCCTCTTCGTGTCACTCCCCCATATACCTGATGGGTGACAGACGGACTCGATCCCGTGAACAGTACGACAAGGTAGGACAAGTAAGCGGACGAGCTGACCGTTAAGCAAACGCCGCAGGGCCCCAATTCATTGATAACACACTTGTAACTTATACTATGGGGCACAATCTATACACAATACAAGATGAATAAACAATATGGTTAGATTTCTATACGTTGAATCAATATGGCGGGACACAATTACTTATTAATCGATAGAATGGTATTACTAGAAAAACATTGAACGGGTTAAGATTGTTACGGGCCAGCGTATCTATTTCCATGGATGTATTTGTTATGAATATAAATTACATAACTTCTGATATTTTAAGAGTAAAATAAGTGTATGCTCTGATGACGATAATTGGCCCAAGACCTTGAACAACTTTAAGAATGGTTTAATTGTAATAAACTTCATCTTAATTTAAACATGAGAAAATAGATTTTGTTTGGAACACTTCGTCGTCGAAGAAATGT
Source organism: Mopalia ciliata (assembly GCA_034783835.1). Classification (NCBI taxonomy): domain Eukaryota; kingdom Metazoa; phylum Mollusca; class Polyplacophora; order Chitonida; family Mopaliidae; genus Mopalia; species Mopalia ciliata. Next base: position 1,134 of record JAVFBW010111372.1, on the reverse strand, counting down.
CGATGATATATATTTGTCAATTACTGGACAAGACATTGCGAGGGACTATAACTACAAATATTTAGGTGTAACATTCGATCCCCGTAAGATATGGGATCAGCGTATTAATTGAATCGTCAAAACAATTGGACAAATAATATGAATATCAAGGCACATTCGTTCCTATCCTATCAGAGATTTAATATTAAAATTATGGAACTGTATTGTAATGCCCATTTCTGATTACTGCCATCTTGTTTAGGGACATGTTCTAAAACCCATCTAGATACAGTCCAAGGATTAGAAATGCACGTAATATTATCCTTCAAGTACCTCATGATCGTTGTAACAGTTATATTTATTGAGATACGTTGGTTAATTGTCAGCGAATATTTTATCATATCCCAAGTTCTGTGTTTAAATGTGTTAAGCAACTTGCACAGCTATATTTGTGCATCAATTTTAATGTCACAGATACAGGTTATATAATACCGTGTATGTATATGTAAACAGTTTTTAAACATCCCTAAATTCCTAAATTATCCATTGTTTTATAGGGTAGTGCTTGCTATGATTGTTTGAAAGAGAAAATGTGCGTAAATCTATGTAAGTGTGTGTGACAATTAGAGCATACGATCAGTGTTTTCAAGTGTGTGTGTGTGTGGTTGCTGTAGTTAACCTGTGTGGATGTCAGTTTGTGTACATTGTTCTCATGTACTCGACATAGATTGGAAAAGAAAATATATCAATTTGTGTACTTATATTTGTTTAATTGTAAATATCACCTGTGTATATATTTTATATAGGTATAAAACACCAATCCATCTTTTTCTCATAGCTTGGGATTTGAAATGTGTGTACTTTGAAACCCATCTACAAATAAAAGTAAGATATTGATCAAAATAACTTTGAAGGGTTAAGATTTGAATAAGCGAAATCGGCTATATGATATTTTTTAAATGAGCTATATAATATCTCTTGTTTGAGTGGCATTTAGAAGCTGGTGAATTAGTAAGACATGACGACTAAGATGGATGTACAACTTCTGGATATAATTGGGTAACGACGTTTCGATCTGGATGCTAAGACCGTTATCAAGCAATGGTTACAATCTCAACAATTATACTTTAAATAATAAAAGAACATTCTATAACT
>JAVFBW010111361.1:0-16257 GCA_034783835.1 Mopalia ciliata | reverse complement strand
AAATACATATTTACGTCCCTGTTTGACCACTGACCAGGCCAATTAACTTATATTGTTAGTTGTCAATGGCACAGGGGACAATTTTGGTTTTATGAGTAAAATATTTATCTCCCTTTTTGACAATTGCCAATCCGATTGACAAGACAATATTTACAAGTGGTTAACATTAGAAGATAGACTGTAACCTTTTATGAATTGGCACCGGCCTCTGATTTAAAGAGGAAGACGTCTGCTTTACTGCACATTGATTTCACGTGAATGAAGAGGAAATAATTGTGACCGGTAAAATAATAGTTTCAAATTGTCCATGCTCCAACGTGCACTTTTTAGCGGAAATCATACAGCCATGGTTTGTTTAAGGCCTCGTGACGGGTTTTCGACTCAAAACAAAACAGTCGAAAACTACTTTATATGTGATATAACAAAACAGATCATTTTATAAGTTACAGTTCGTTGAAACCTCAGAAAGTACGGAGAAAACATCCCTTTTCCCGACAATCCGTTTTCTCTTATGATGTGTTTTTATATAAATTATATATTTATTTGTTTGCCTAGTTATTTGTTTGTTTTTTTTTTTTGTTTTTTTTTTTGTTTTTTTTTCGTGGTTATTTTCTCTCTTTGTATATTTGCTTGATGCTTGTTTATTTATTTGTTATTTTTGTCTGTTTATTTATTTATCTGTGTCAATGCAGCTCGGTTATATCCCTGAGTGTAAAGATGGGTATGAGAACATTGAAGGAAGCACGATGTGTCTTGTGGACAGCCCTAACTACATTGAGGACACTGCGGGCGTCAATGACATTGATATAGAGATCATCCTGAAAGAACACAACAAGTACAGAGCTGGGGTGGATCCTCCGGCAAAAGCTATGAGAAAACTGGTAAGGGTGGAAATTATCATCCTATCCGTTAACAAAGGCATAAATTTATTGACTTGTAACTTCCGGCAAATTACAACTCTCTACACACACCAGCGCTTCGGTAAGTTGTCATACAGCTGCAGATGCATGCAACATTTTTGCTAACAAATAGTGTTCCATTTTATTTTAACCCAAACTACACATTTAAAGATTTATATGTGAATGGATGGATGGACATGATGGAACAGGTCTACCCCAGAGTTGCAATCTGAGTTGAGAAGCTACATGGTACTTAATGGTTTCAATTAAACCGGCTTAAGATTAAAAAAACAAAGAGGTTGGCATCATATTCCTACCTGACTACCATTCTATACAAAGTGAATTAGCTTCATACGCAAATACTACATGCACAATTTGCTAGTTATGTCAACTAAAATTGTTTTTTTCTTGATTATCTAAAGCACTGGGACGTGGAGCTGGCTAAACTTGCTGAAAAGTGGGCTAAACAGTGTGTTGTTGGGCACGACTTGGGAAACGCCCGGTTTACGCCTCGTAAGTCCTTCGTCAATCCTTATATAGTGCTCATTTCTATTTGCTTAACAATACAAATAAAAGGAATACACATTGGCGAAATTATTGTTCGTAACTCACCTGAATATTGTTTACAAACAGCTATTCAAAGTAAAATCACTATTCGAGGTTCACCTGAATGTTGTGTACAAACAGCTCTTCAACGTAAAATTATTATTGTTCGTTGTTCACCTGAGTTCCTCAAAATAAAAGTATTGTTCGTAGTTCGCCTGAATATTGTTTACAAACAGCTCTTCGAAGAAAAATTATTGTTCTTGGTTCACCTAAATTTTGCTTACAAACAGCTCTTCAAAGTAAATCATTGTTTGTGGTTCACTTGGGTCTTGTTTAAATACAGCTTTTCAAAGTAAAATATTTGGTCGTGGTTTACTTGAATGTTATTTACAAACAGCTCTTTAAAGTGCAATCATTGTTCGTCATTCACCTGAATGTTGTTTACATATATATCTTTAAAGGGAAAATTATTGTTCGTGGTTCACCTGAATGTTGTCTAAAAGCAACCCTTCAAAATAAATCACTGATCAAGATCCAACTGAATGTTGTTTACAAACAGCTCTTCAAAGTAAAATTATTGTTCGTGGTTTACTTGAATGTTGTTTACAAACAGCTCCTCAAAGTAAATAATTGTTCGTGGTTAACCTGAATGTTGTTTACAAATAGCTATTCAAAGTAAATAATTGTTCATTGTTAACATGAATGTTGTTTACAAACAGCTCTGCAAAGTAAATCGTTGTTCGTGATCGCCTGAATGTTGTTTACAAACAGCTATTCAAAGTAAAATTATTGTTCGTGGCTCAACTGATGGTTGTTTACATACAGCTCTTTGTTCTCCTGAATGTTGTTTACAAACAACTCTTCAAATTAAAATAATTGTTCGTGGTTCACCTGAATGTTGTTTACATACAGCTTTTCACGTAAATCGTTGTTCGTGGTTCACCTGAATGTTGTTTACAAACAGCCATTCAAAGTAAAATAATCGTTCGTGGTTCACAAGAATGTTGTTTACAAACAGCTCTTCAAATTAAAAAAAATGTTCGCGGTTCATCTGAATGTTGATTACAAACAGCTATTCAAAGTAAATCGTTGTTCGTGGTTGAACTGGATGTTGTTTACAAACAGATATTTAAAGTAAAATAATTGTTCATAGTTCACCTAAAAGTTAATCGCTGTTCGTGATTTACCTGAATGTTGTTTACAAACAGTTTATCAAAGTTATGTTAGTGGCTCATCTGATTTTATTCAGAGTAATATTAATAGAGTAAAAGCAAAACTATGTTATATGGCTCATTTTGGTTTTGTTCAGCAGCAAATGTATAAAGCGCAAGTCAAATGATTCGCCTGAAATTTTTTATAATTCTGATTTTTATTCAGATAAATACTCATAGAGGATTAATAATTTGCAATTATGATAGTTTTATGCTTTGTTAAGGGGTGGATTTATTTAGTGAAATTAAATCATTGCATCACGGTTCATTTTAGTTTTTAATACAGCAGATTTATAGAACGAACAAAGTTTGATGGTTCATCTGTGTTTTGTTCAGAGACAGATTTAAAAACGATTTTTATGATAGCTCTTGCATTTTATAGAAATTTGTTATAGATATGTGTAGTGTGAAAATAAAGTTATTTGGAATTTCTTCATTTTAGGTTTGTTCAAAGGCAGGTTTATACAGCATGAATAACAATATAAACAGTGCAACAAAAGTAAGTCCCCCCAAAGCCTTATCTGATGTCTGCCAAGATATGTGCCAGATCGCGTTGAAATGTTGCACACACTATTCCAGTAATCAGACAGACGCGGTATAGCGAGGATTAATCTGCAGGTGCAGTTGTTCGCTAATGAGCATGCGCAAACTGGAAATCGGTTAAATTTTGAAAATTTCATAAACGGATTCAACCAGATTTTTCAATGGCAATTCTTCATTTCATTACAGAATTCGATCATGTTTACTCGGTATTTCGACGGCCAGTAACCATCAATATCGCGTTTAGCCGTCGACTTACTTTTGTTGCTCTGTTTAGTTAAAATAAAACTATTTTTCATGGGCGATTTGAGCTTACGTTAGAGGCAAGCGTCTTCGGGTCCATCCTTTAGTGCATAAAATATTTAACATATCTCGGCTCGTATCACAAAGCGATCTTAGCCTAAGTTCGTCTTAATTTGTTACGGTGACAAATACTGAATGTATTGTGTCGCCATGGTAACTAAGGTCATCTTAGCCTAATATCGCTTTGTGGAACAATGCCCGGGGATCGTACCACAAAGCGAGCTTAGCCTTAGTTCGCCTTAATTGTCATGGTGACAAGTACTGAAGATATTGTGTCGCTGTGGTAATTAAGATCAACTTAGGGTAAGATCGCTTTGTGGAACAATACTCGCTTCATCCTGGACAGTCGGGTTCCTCCTTTTTGAAATTACTGCAGCCGTGAACTCAAATTACAGAACCGCACTTGACAGTTAAATATAATTTTGATTTATTTCTCCAGTCTACAACACTATACCGGGACAGAACGGTGGATACCAGCTACCAGACTGGGAAGCTGTAGTTGGCGCCTGGTACAGCGAGAGAGACCTGTTTCAGTATGGCAAGGACCCCGAGGACTATATAGGTCCCAATGGATGGCTGCAGATTGGTCATTATTCAATGGTACGTCGAGATTATCTCCATGACTGCTGAAAAACAGTGATTACCACTTCATAGTTAAATTGTCTGAACCAAGAAATAGTTATTAAGAAGCTATTATGCTGCAAATCACTCGATTTGTTAAAAAGATTATTTTCCACTATACTACCATTTGCACAATATAACATTGAAGCGGCATAAACCAGCTAGCATAAGCGGGATTCACAGAAATGTGTTTGGGCATGTCGTTCGTGTCGTGATTTTAGTTTACAGAAATATTTAGTTGTTTTTGGACAGGAACATTTCGTTTATCTCTACTCATAGAGTTCTTCTTTAATTTACAGCAGTTCAAATGTAATTGGCACTAAACTTCCTTTTCATATTGCTTTTATCTTTCTCACACTCTTAAGTGGATTTCTTTTTGAAGCAATTATTCGGTCATTGCGGATTAAACGTCACACATAGACAAAAAAGCCAGATCCCGGCGAAACTTGGCAGGAATGTGAATTATATCCCCTGCTCCTGATTCCAGATGGTCGTTGACGATGCAACGCTGATTGGTTGTGGATATGCTAAGTGCAACACTGGAGCTGTCGACTATTACTTTTGCAACTACATACCAGAGTGAGTATGTCAAGCCGATTAAGCTTATAATTATTACAGTTTTACAATAAAAAAATGTATTTTATTTTGTCTTTTAAAAACTGACATTTTACCATATTATTTGATTTTAGTCAAAGCATATCAAGCTTATAAAGACGTTTTTGTTTTAATTACGATAGTTACAGTTTTGTCTTCTAGGAACCGTTATTTTACCATTTTGCTTTATCTTGATAAACATGTCATATTTTCCACACATACAACTTTGCTCTGAAAAGTAAACACTAAACAGCATCTTCCTCTATATTCCGTCATGGGGTTACATCCAGATATTGTCAATGCCGTAAATACTGCATGATTAATCAACAGATTCCGTTTTCCGTTAGCGGCTGTCACTTTATTTGACAGTTTAGTCATTTTTGGACAGAAATAATACGTAGAAATCTCAGCCAATTATAACAAAAAGTTTCATTCAAAGTTCCTTACATTCATCTTTCGGTGCCTATTGCCTACCGCTAATTTTCTCCGAACTTTATGTCCGTTTCGATTTGAAAATATATACATTTTTTTATATTGAACAATGTACGAGTCATCCGTCGAAGGCATTGACTAGACAGACAGACCTAAATTGGGTTGCCTTTGGCTCAAAAGGGAGAGAAAACTTTCCCCATACGAGTTTCTCTAGCCATTTCGTTTGGTTCTATATTTATGTGTTGATATATTGTTAGAGTCAATGAGATAAATGCAAGGTGAGTTACATATGTTAGAACTTAACCTCCCTTTATAACCACTGGTGCGTTTTCACTGTTCAATTATGCTTACTATATTCCATAGGCCGAATCTCATACCATTTCCGTACAAAATAGGACTACCATGTACGACTTGCCCGAACAACTGCACTCGAAACCTTTGTGGTAAGATTAAACATTATTTTTGCGCGTCCCTAAATTGTGTACGATTTAAAAAAAAAAATTAATAAACTTTATTTGGGGTTTTTTCTCGCTTGTTAAGAGTGTTTACTCATATGATAGTGTGTCAGCTCAACACATTCAACACACTCCACGTCATAGGCAATAATGAGCCTACATAAACATTTACTTTGTTTTTTATTGTTAATATTGTTAATATTTTTCTATTTACACGCTGAATCTTTTACAACAAATCCAGGCTCCGGTTACTGGAAGCGTTATTACATTTAATCCACTATTAGATATGCCATGTTATAGGTCCATCTGTAACCCGTTATTGGTGATTTAATCTGGTGTTAGTGGCGGCTAATACTCTTTCCATCAACTGGCCCCTGAATTATACATTAAATTACGTGAAAAAAGAGTGGTGATGGAGATGTCAGGAAGCGAATAACCGCGCATAAACATAAATAACATAAGCATAAACTTAATCGCGCATAAATATCTGAATTTTAGATTGTGGGCAAATATATTGCTTCAACAATGGACAGATAGACTTGAACACGTGTACATGCGAATGCCAGTTTCCATATAAAGGAGCCCGGTGTCTCATAGGTGAGTGGAAAAGTAACGAGAGACGTAACTAACTATAATATATACATACATTTCTTGGCGTTGCCCTCGTCTCTTCCTAGAGGGTTTCATTGGTGAGTGGAAAAGATACGAGAGTCGCAATTAACTATATAGTATAGACATAAATTTCGTGCCGCTGCGCTGGTCGCTTCCTAGAGGGTATTATAGGTGAGTGGAAAACAAAAGACGGTCACAATTAACTATAATATATACATACATTTCTTGGGATTGCCCTCGCCCTTTCCTAGATGGTATCATAGGTGAATGGAAAAGAAACAAGAGTCGCAATTAACTATAGTACATAGGGCCTATATACATTCCTTGTGTTTGCCCTCGTCCCTTTCTAGAGGATATCATAGGTGAATAAAAAAGTACCGAGAGTTCCATTATCCTAAGTTTACACATACATTTCAAGTAGTTGCCCTGGTGTCTTCATAGAGGGTATCATAGGTGAGTGGATAAGAAACAATAGTCGCAATTAACTATAGTACATATATACATTTCTTGGGTTGACCTCGTCCTTTCCTAGAGGGTATCATAGTTGAGTGGAAAAGTAACGCGAGTCACAATTAACTGCAATTTATACATACATTTCTTGAGGTTGTCCTGTTTCCTTCCTAGATGATAACTTCATGTCATTACAACTCAGCGGTATACTTTAGTTGATTTTCAAGCATTCGCAAAAAAACATGCGGCGGTTAACATCATACGTTTTCGTGTAATATTATTGTTTCCATTTACCTCCGAGATAACTGTACTGGTACGGAAAGTGTCGAAAGATGTTCCGACATGGAATAACATAATGAACTACTTAGAGCTGAGCTAACCATCCCGAAGTATTTGGCAATAATGAGTTAGCGATGTCACTTGATATAAAACATTATAATCTATTCGTATCTAAATTGGCTAACCCAAATTTCTCTCTTGAGAGACTATGGGAGCATAGAGTGAAATTTTTGATTCCGTTTTCTTCAAATGATGTCTAAAGTGGTTGGCCCGGTCTGGGTCTTAACAAAATATATATCCGTTGTAGAGAATTGATTGTTTGGATTTTACCCCAAACTTAATGTTGGGTCCCTCGTATGACGACACTGGCAATAAGCTAAGAAATCGACTGCATATCGTGCCGAAACAAGAACTAATTAACATTTGAAAACATTACAACAATTCTGTTTCATGTACATATAGCTTTTAGAGCAAGAGAAAGGCGTAACAAACGCCCTTCCGGCGATAACGTTCGACATTATAGCCGACCTGAAATGCAAGTAATGTATTTGTGGATTTGTTTTGTAATATCCAACATCATTTATGTGTTATTATGTTAAAATAAGTCAACTTTACTGTTCATATTTTTTTCATTTTCAGAGGTGAATTGAGGTGGACCAAGCATATCTATTTTAAGGTTTTGAAATCCAAAATTCGGCATTAAGCTGTTCTTTGAACACAATTTTGTTTTGGACACCATTTTGGACACCAAATTTTTATATCTTTACCCTGCCAGCCTAAATACCATGGTTATTTGTGCCCAGTCTGTACGTTAAATTATGATGTAAAAAATTCGAAATATACAGTGATGAATCCCTGGATTTACGATCATACAAATATATATATAAAAAAAAAATATCGCTACGTACTGACAAACCGTTATTTCATCTTCACAGATCCTTGTCCGGGAAGTCGATGTTCCAACGATGGCATACTGAATGTGGACACTTGCACTTGCGGCTGTCCTTACCCATATACCGGAGATCTCTGTGAAATATGTGTGTATATCTTAGTACATGTAGTTCTTTGTCTTTTGTTACAATCTGATGTATGTGCGCGTGCGCACAGTTGTATGTTTACGGATTAAATTGGTTAGTATTAAATACAGGAGGCTTAATTCATATTTCATAATTCTAAGAATGTGAATATTTCGTTCCAACAGATATCTTATAAAGGCATCCATGTTTGTTGTTTAATTTAAGCTAGAGAATTTATTATTATGGGTTTTGCAAAGTTTACTCCGTATTATGTTTTACCTGACACAAATTTATTCCCCATCTGTGTTTTTTTTAAACCGGTTGACAATAAATTTTGTGGTTGACCTTTTTTGCCGTTGGTGGTTAAAATATTTTAATTAATCCACATCCCTGTGCTAGTGTGATTGCTTTTGAGAAATGTATTGTTTCTGTTTGCAGTGAGTTGTGACTTTAGACCGGACGGTGAAGCCTGTGAGACGCTCTCAACAGATTACTGTGTGTTCAAATCTATCCGGAAAGCCTGTCCAATGCTATGTGACATCTGTCCAGGTAAGTTTTTAATACACCGGTTTGCGTTGCGTAACTTCCCCGGGTAAGCCCGACTAAGTTGACATGACGTCATATTACCCTAAGAGATTCTTCCTGCGCATGAATGCTCTCAGAGGTCAAGTAAAAATGGAACTTAAAACCAAAAGCCAAACCTCAAAACATAATGTTAAATTTTTCGCCATAGGTGCGATGTTTGATTCTGCAAGTATTGGGTGACAGTAATCATCAATTTAAACGATTATTATTAAGAATTTAAAAGTATTTTATATATTATATATTTATATATTATATATATATTTATATTCAGCTTCACGACAATGAATTTTAAACAACCGTATCGAACATTTGAAGTGCCGCTATTTTACTGTCTTACAGGAACTATTCAACAATGTAGCCGCATGAGATGTATCTATGAAATAAATAATGATTATATTTCAGTGCACAGTAGCTGTTTGTGGCCTAATTGACACGTTAGGGTGATTACAATTAGAAGAACAGCTTGTCAGTTTGATTATCTGAAGAATTGTGTGCCATGATGGTCACGTGATTCCCCTCGCTTACCCTGCTCTGAAGACGGGGAACTGGGGGTGACCTGAGTGTGACACGCGTGAATGAAGAAGTGGCACACCTGAGTTGACCCGTGTACTACGCGCGAACAGAAAAGGGGGCGCCAGGTCTGATTCGGGGAAGCCCGGTGACTCGCGCGAACGCATCCGGGGTTAGAGTCCAGATAATAAGCCCCGCCTACTTCTGTTTGGGTCACAGAAAACATCAGATATGGCAAACCCTTTCAAATCAACTTTCATGATTGCCTTAGGTCGGAAGTGGATGGGCGTTGTGAATCAATTGCTTGTATCATTGAAACATTTTTGCTATTGTTGTTGTTTCCCCACAAAAAGTGGACCGGGAAAAGAAGCGTTAAACGATTGTAATGTAATAGCACAACAGCACCATAAAAAATTGCACATTATCTTACCGCATCACTCAGTCAATTCCAACATTTCTATTCTTTCAGAAATAAAAAAATTGTCCCTTGACAATGACGTCAATTATTTAGTACCCACGGCTTTGGTCTTAGAATAAGGGGAAACTCCTATAACAAAGGGTCAAATTCTCAAGATAATGAGAAGGATTTGATATAAAAGTGACTTATTTGTAAACAATCAATATGATCAATCTAAATGATATAAATGTCTCCATCCTAGTCTTTTGGTCTACTCTGATAGAATATAATGTATTTGCATCTAATATCATTGAATTGTCTTGTAACCTAACAAAATTAGAACTGTGAACTTGCGTCTTGTTACAATCAGTTTAGCTTCTCTGTCTCCGACTGGAAGTTCATTAGGACAGAGAAAAGGCCTCGCTATTATTGGTTGTACGTTTGTGCCCTTGTTCTGGAACTGTTTCCTATTATGACATCGGCTAATAAACCAGTCGTGTAAATTTTGATGCTAAGCATTTTCAAATTAAACTGAATTCTAGCAATGCCGATTTATTTCCAAGGAATATTTTAGGACGAAGACACACGTTTACTATCGAGAGTAATATGTACTGATGAACTGCACACAGTGTTAAATTTTTGTTTGGTAAACAATAAGATGATCCGATTATACGCCTAACTCTACAACCTTTCTGTCGTGTATGAGGGATGAATATACAGATTGATCACACAAAGATCGAGCACTTCAAATTACAGGGTTCACTTTAATTAGCCATTGCGCGAACTGCCAGCACAGTGCGACATCAGCTGGAAGAGTCTACTATGGTTGCTATGGGTGTCAGGTATATACCACAGTTAACATAATAGACACGATTGACTGAAAACAACAGAAAATAAATAGCTTAATATTCGACGAAAATCGCATAAAAATATAGACGATATCAGGCTATAGTTACAGACTGGTTTGTTTACACTGGCGACAATTACAAAATTACTTTCGTGTTTGATACATGGAGTTGTTTACACGAAGCAATGCATATAAATACATATTTTACATACAAAAAATATCTTCGTTACAGTCTTCAATCAACACGTTATTAATAGGAAAAGCATGCTACACTATAGTGACGAATCGCTACTCTTATCATATAGCAGACCTGATGAAATAATTCTAGTCAACACGTTATACTAGGCAGCTGCACACACATCTGCAAACAGCGAGTTAACTAACAACAAAAAATATCTTTAAATATCGTTTGGGTAATCTTATTGCTTATGCACATGATAATATATACCCTACCGTATTGATAGACCTTCTTAGACTTAGTTGAAAATGAAAACAGATATAACATTCCGGCAGAAAGACACAGCGATGCTCAATGTTGTGGCGCCATAAAAACTGCACTGTCATGTGACAAGACCAGGGACGGTAGAGCACAACAACCACAAGCAAATTAGCTCCCTTGTACCATAGATCGAACTTCTGACCGTTACACAGAATGTACGTCGTGAAGTTTTTTCCAGACTTCTCTGTCCCATATATCAACCCAACGATTACAAATCTATTTAGAAATGTTTGGCTTGAAATCTTTAGAACATACTTTAGATTGTGAAATGGGCTTGTTGATGGTTTTGGGTCTTCCTTGCCTACAACTGTGCTTCCAGGGATACCCAGATGATAGTGTATCCAGCAAAAGAGGACCGGGTCCACTGGGTTCTAGACCAGTCTATTGGTCGTTAATGCTGCTTGACCGTAAAACTATCGATAGCTAAGACAAGAGAGCTAATCACTGCAGATAACGGCTGCAGATGGTCTTTGGAGATTAGGTCTACAGCAAGTAGAATACACATGGCTTTAGCAGAGAAGATGGATGCAGCTGAAGGAAGACGTAGGTAAGCACCATGCTGCAAACAAATGGCTGCAGCTGCCAGCCTATCTTCAGTCTTTGATGCATCCGTGTAGATGAAGACTGGTTGTCGTAAACATCCCTTATATCACTAAATCCTAGCTAAAAAAAACCCCCAGCAGATTGCGACTTCTTTTGATTTCTAAGATCATATTAAAGTCTTGGTCTTGGAAGCAGCCAAGGCGAAGAAGACAAACAAGATACATCCTTCGATGGTATAAGTAAGGCTCGTTTGCTTCGACATATATACTCTAAAATTGTGTACGGAACTCCCCAAGACTCTCCGAACCCTGATGGCTGACTGTGTCCAGCTTTGTAATACAGCTGCTACTTGCCGAGTTGTAGGCTATGCACACGTAGTCTTGTTTGGAACAACCCAGAGAATCATATAGATCTAATAATATAGACAGTCGGCACCCCAATCGGTTCTCGACAAGACCTCAATAATGTAGAGAGCCATTGTAAACTTAACTTTAGGAACATCAACGTGAGGTATAAAAAAAAGTTTGCTGTCAAATATCAGCCCCAGAAACTTGGTCTCCTTATAGTTTATTATATAGTCTCAAGAGCTGACGCAGAAAATGGTTAAAATACTTATGGTATACAGCATCAGGGCCATATGCAGTCATTTACCATATGAAGTGCAGATTTTAGTTCCTAGATATTAAATATGGTGTTATAATCCTCGAGGTTTTTAGAAGCGAAATTTTGCTTGATCCTATGCTTTCATGCCTTAATCCTCTGAATCTGGTGAGTGGTTTGCAGAGGAGTTTTTACTTACGTTGTCGGCAAGTCTCTTCTTTCTTGAAGGCATATAACTTATGGGTTATACAGCTTAGTCATATAAGCCGTCAGACCTCAACGATTCCATTCTATTATGGAATCCGCAACCACGTGATGTGGAGGGAGGAGACCCGATGTCTACCTGTATCCCAGGCACTTAAGTTCCGAGTCAAGAAATTTACTAGTGGGTTTTTTTAGGAGAGTGTCAGCCAGCCTTCTCTATATTTTAATGTTTGATCGGCTGCTTGAACAGCGTCCCTGCAGCATTAGAATGTCGAACCTCCGGACCAGCTGTTTTTTTTTTTTTTGCTTGTATGTCTGGTTTATTGTTTGTAGTTGTCTCTGTCTCTGTAGCAGTTTTAACTTCTTTGGTGTTTGGGTTAATACTCGAGCGGGATAATTCCCAGTTGGGCACGTAAGACAACTCTGTGTCTCAATAGAAACAGAAACCCTTCTTTGTGACATTGACTGGGGTAACGCTTGAACTTCTGCAGCATAGGCAAGGCAGTGCGCCTCGTTCTTTTCTGACTTAATTACTTAGATTTGCTTTGTTTGTGTGAAATGACTACAGTCTTTGACGGAGGCCATGTGTGCTTCACTGCAGTCACAACATTTTGTCGTTTCATTGCCCTCATGACCGCCTTCAGAGCAAAATTCAAGGATCAATGTATATGTGGTCTGGCACTGTAGTAGAATCGAAAGTAATTAAATAGGTGTAACTGTTAATTATAATGCGCTTAGCGTTAGTTATGCCTTGGTCACCGAGCTTAGGGCAGACTGAGACATATTCCTCTTAGAGATCTCGGCCTCTGTCTCGAATGATCCACCTGTATGGTCTTACTGCTACAGGTAACTTCAAAGTGTGTCTCTAATTAAAGTAACTATACCGCCTTGTTCTCATTCCACCATAATGCCATTCAGTTACAATTTTTTGTGACAATGGATTAACCATTGACATAATTTTATGTTTCATCCAAATGGATAACATATACTCAACCGTTACACAAATTATTGATTTATTGCAGGGCTCAACATGACCTGCCCATTTGTCTGGGATAATATTTGCAAAAATGAGCAACATGCCATATTTTGTAAGGGTTGCCTGGGTTTAATGCGCCTGAAGACTTAATTCCATTTTATTGAAAGTTTTTTTTTTAAATTTCATTGATTTGTGTTCTTTGTTACTGTTTAACCTTTTGACAATTAGAGAAGAACTGAATATATATGTTTCGGGACTAGCTTTAAAGGACGAATACGGTTATGGTTCTCAAACGCCTCTCTTAAACAGACATGCCCGATGTCATGGCTTTATGGTTAGTGACTGCGCTTACTAATCCTACTTCGATGCACTGTTCACGGGATAAATTCTGCCTGTCAAGTATCTGGTAACAATCCTAAACAGACAAACGAAGGTTCAGATATCAAGGGCTTGTGAACTGAACGAATGGAAATCAATGCCTTACTGAGCGACTTGCCCCTTTAGAATGCGATTTGTCCACTTTCAATACATCTATTGATGCTTGACCAGCCTTGATCTCTAAGTGGTCCAGCAGGATCAATTTCACTTGTAACTTGAGACCTAACTAGTCCAAGAGGACAGTCTGTCCGTTTGGCATGATGCTTTTTAATACAATATTTTATTGAATCATTTATTTGTTATCTGAGACAGGCTATATTTGTTTTGTTTGATCGTGATTTATTGCTGGTCTAACTCCAGCTTTCGAATATACTGTTAGCAAACAAACACAAGAGGACACTAGACACAAAACAATTTACATCAACAACTCAGATCGTCTTCCTTTTGCCTCTCACCTACAAGAACACAAAGTCCACTTCACACTGCACCTAGCCTGGAAAAGTGGTCTCCCGGCAGAATGCAAAAAAGCTATAAATGTAGCCTATACTGTTTGTAATAAATTCATTGCTGATGAGCGAATATGTGTTATATTATATGTTTATTCTAGAGAAATAATATTTTGCTTGGAGCTTCTTGTAGAGAAAGACACTTTTACTGACCTGCTTTTTTATAGATGTGTTTACATCAGACTAGACAAATCTTTTCCGTCTGTGTTCAAGGCATATTGTGCAAAAACATATTCAGATTGAATGCCACAGTGACTGTTCTCTAGATTTAAATAATTTCATCTTGAACATGATTAAAAACGACACGATTTCAACATATGTGTATCTCCTGTAGGGGAAACATTTATTTTTACAGCTAGGGCAGTAATTACACTAAAAGCTACCTGTAGACATGTCAGACGTACGTAATCAATAGACATAAAACTAAAACCCAGACTGACGACGTCTAAGCTGAAGACAGCTAGCAAATACATATCGATTTATTCTCGTGAAATTGTTAGCTTGGCATCTCTACAGTGAGCATTGCGGAAACCATTTTTAAATTGTAAATGTAAACGCTCCCATTAGGTCAAATAACGTTGCAAAGGTTAGGTCGTTACGCCCGGAGTTTCTTTGATTGGGCTTTAACGTCGTAGTCAAGAGTATTTGATTTATATGACGACTAATTTTTCACTTTACATTGCACCTAGCCTGATTACAGTGGAAAACCGAGAAAAAGCCTTGTTAAAACCATCCGCGATTGCCGGAGCCACAGCATGTGTCTCGCTCATACCTGATGGTCGACATGAGGGTCAATCCTATGAACGGTACACCAAAGAAGGTTCAGTTTAGGAAGCGCGCGCGATACCACTAAGTCAGGACCGCGGGCATTAAGCCCGGAGTAAGAATTTCTCCCGAAACGGCATGAGTCATGTGATACTTACGAAATAGGTAACTTCATAGATTAGTTTTATGGGGGAATATTTTTATAATTTATTTAGCTTTTATCCATATTTGAAGAAAACGTCAGTGACAACTTCGGTGTCACCCTTGGCCGTGAATATCAAAAATCGAAATGAAGGAACATACATAAATGTTAAAAATTTGAAATATATGTCAAAATATTACATAATTAAATTAGGATGTAAAAATTGTATATATTTTAATAATTTACAATTAGTCATAAAAATTAGATTTAAAAATACACACCGATACGTTTAAGAAATTTAATGACAACATCGCCAGCAATGTGTTTTCGTAGGATCAACCCTCTCTACATTAATAACTGGACCGTTTGAACAGCATCCCATGGGACGTTGAAAGGACGAACCGCCGGACCAGATGCTTTCTAGTTTGTGTGCCGGTCTTGTTTTTGTCTGGTTTGTGTCTGTGGCTGTTTTTTTTAAGTCGGGCGTTTTTATCTTTATTAGTTTGTGTTGGCGATGTCGTTTGTTAATTGGTTTTGTCTTGTGTCTGCTTAACAGAACAACTCATCGCCAGTTGGTCAGGTAATGTAAGTCTTTGTGGAATTGACATATGACTGGGACGACCCGTAAACACCAAAAGACAGAGATCAGATATACCGCTATTGCTCTTATCAGATTCAATTACATGATATCTTTTGTCTTTACTGAAACCCTACAGTCTTTACATGTGGTCATTATGGTCCTCATGACTCCTTTTTTCCAATATTGTTCAGGTTAGGAGGGGAGCCATCATATTAAAGGTGAATGATTTTTCATCACCCCATGTCCCCCACCCTCCACGGAGTAGCAACTAGCTTAACCTCCTCGCAACCTGCACCGACCACCAGGGGCAAGTAACAAAGGTTTCATCGAAGGTATACTTAAATAGATCACTGAATTGAAATTTCGTTCCATTGACGGTGGACTCTTTCATTAGCAAAACTTTAAATTCAATTTTCTAATTTCCTACTTAAATGACCCATGAGCCAACGCCTTTGCAGTGGTCTAAACAAGAGAGGTAAGATGGGATAATCTTTGCATTTAATTTTAAAATTGAACAATTTATATTTTATTAATTTCGAAGGGATTAATAAGAGATCATTGCAGGGCTTGTCTTGACCAGCCTATTGATCAGCTCGGGCCAATCTGACCACTTGTCAAGGAGAATATTGAGCCAAAGTGAGGTGCTGGAGCAGCATGGCTGTGGCAGCCTTTTGTCAGTCAAGTTGTCCCTCAATGGACTCCCTATGGGATCACCACTATCACCAGTAATAACTGAAATATATATGACAGATTTTGAAAATAAAGCC
>JAVFBW010111350.1:0-16259 GCA_034783835.1 Mopalia ciliata | reverse complement strand
TGCGGCATCAAATCCCAATTAAAGAAACAAAAAAAACACCAACAATTCCAACAGCAATACAATTTGCTTTATAGTTTCCCCTCAGCCTCGAAATTTACCCAACAACCCTTTTATATGTTTGGCTATTTTGTTATGTACCGTGTAAATAAGGATATGATGTATTACTAGTTCAAAGTTGGTTGTGTTAACATAAATCATTGGCCTGTACATGTATGAGAAACGAGACAAATTACTAAATGACATCATAGTCATTTCCACATTCAATTGTCGTGAACGGTTGTCAACTCTAGACTTTGATTTATGGTAGGAACTCTGCACGCTTACCATGTAAATGTTTCCATTCACCCCAGTGTGTTGCTGAACGACCCATAGGCACTGACCTCACTTGTCTCAGATCGTCATTGAGAACAAGGTTATATCTGGCCTTTAGAGTACAACATGGTTGCCGTTTCTGACAGCTACCCATTACTTTTAAGTCCATTCATGTAAAGTATCCGGGTTTATACAAACAAAACGGAACAGGATATTGCAGATCCCGACTAAATGTGGACCGGGTCACCTTGAGTATTATAATGTCTCAATTGAAACTAAACGTCTTCTATACTGTTCTCTACTTTGTGACATAATAAAGTAATACACTATTTTATGTAGAACCCCGAATAAGAATATTATTGTTCAGATAGAAGGGGTTCAACGACGTCCTTCTGTTAATTTAAGGAACAAACAAACCAGCCAACAAAAATGAGAATAAAATTTGTCCTTCATACTGACATACGTTTACTGTCGTTGAATCTCCTTCCATTTACTTTTAGAAGATAAATTATTGATGTTATATAAATGTATATCAAGATATTTTGATATTGAATATATATCATTTATTTATGAGCAAATATACTATCGGCTGCATGTTTCGTACACTGGAACTCTGACAAAATCAGGGGATATGCCCAAATCACCAGAGGCAAACAGCTCGGCAAAGTAAGGTCGCTTAGCACCGGGGTAACTTGACAATGTCTCCAACCATCAGCAGGTCCACCGGACAGTACAAAAGGTCGATAACTTGGTGTGTTTGTAAGAGCACCAGGACAATGAGAATCTTTCTCCAGCCATCAGCGGGTAAATCAGACTCCACAACAGGTCTGCAACATGGTGTCTTTTAGGAGCACCAGGGCAATGGGAATCTTTCTCCAGCCATCAGCTGGTAAATCAGACCCCACAACAGGTCTGCAACATGGTGTCTTTTAGGAGCACCAGGGCAATGGGAATCTTTCTACAACCATCAGCAGGTAAACCAGACCCCACAACAGGTCGGCAACTCTATGTCTTTTTTAGGAGCACCAGGGCAGTGGGAATCTTTCTCTAACGACCACCGAGTAAGTCACACTCCACAAAAGTTCGACAGTATGGTGTCGTTCTGAGAGCATCAGGGCAATGGGAATCTTTCTCTAACTAACCATCAGCAATAAAAGCAGACACCATGAAAAGTTGACGGCATGGTGTCTTCGTAAGAGGCCCAGGGCAATGGGAGTCACTCTCTAACCATCAACAGGTAAATCAGTCAACACAACAGGTCGACGGCATGGTGTCGTTCTAAGAGCAGTTTGATTAAGTTTGATGGGAAGATATTACTTGGTTTAAACATATTGAATTTGAAGAAACGCATTAAGCCTTTGACTTATCCCTTAGTAAACCAAAAGTTACAATAATTGCATACAAAAAGCGCTGTTCCGTACACATATACAGTGCATGGTGGTAAATTGGAATAGTTATCGTACATGTTTTGTTGTACTCTTATTATTATGAAACATTTATTTTAAACATTCCTTCTAG
This sequence comes from Mopalia ciliata, assembly GCA_034783835.1. Lineage (NCBI taxonomy): Eukaryota > Metazoa > Mollusca > Polyplacophora > Chitonida > Mopaliidae > Mopalia > Mopalia ciliata. The sequence continues at coordinate 14,429 of JAVFBW010111350.1, read as the reverse complement.
CATTACAGGCGAAGAGAAAACCGTATTATTTGTGTTTACCCTTTTTTAGAATAGAAACAAAGTGCATGCAATCAAGTGTATCCGACGGGATCCTACTATAATCTGAGAACTCGGGCTTTTGGTCCCTCATCCTCAAATCGTAGAATCTGCCACCCAAGACCCTCGCCAGCTCAGCACATACAACAAAGCGGCAGTTTATTTATCAAATATATATACAGTTATTGCATAAATACATAGTTATGTGCCTTTGATAAAAGGGATTACATAATGAGCTATTTAAAGATTAACGTCGCTGAAATGAGTTATAACTTAATTTAAGTGACGTTGAATTTCAACAAAGTTAAAATATTTTACATTATAAAATTTCTTTTCGCACTCGTCCTTTGGCAATTTTGCTCTAAATATAAAGTATCATCGCCCGTATCATAGCTCAAAATGGCCTAAAAATAGACCTTGATTCTATTTTAAAACTTGCTGCTATCGCATTACTTAGTGTAAGCGTGTTGTTGAATAAAGAGGATTTAATCGTGATATAAAGGGAGAACCCACAAACAGTAAGGGACTGACACACATATTCGCCGAACAAAAGCTCAATTGTTGAGCACGAGATCGGTCTCTCGTGACGTCATATAAAACAAATCCGTACATGTACCGTCCAATGTAAGGACTGGAGTTTCTGTACCAGCTTCATATTGTGACCACCAAGTACCATCTAGCTTTTCAACGCAGACTGGTTAATTTTGGAAAAACCTACGCCATTAGCATTAACGAGGCAGCCACGAGACGGCACCCTGTCTTAAGCCACCGTTAACAAAAGCACAGCCGCTTAAAAAAAAATTTAAATGTGTAATTTGGGACAACCTTTACTGGAAACAAATTGTGATTTAAGAATAAAGAAATTTGTTAGTATTTGTATAAAAAAAGGAATAACATTTATCTTCAGCTGCATGACATCGTATCATAGTCCCTGTATATCTATTTATACAACTGTTGTTTGTCTGGGTACGACCGCACAATTTTCGCGTTTAAAGCAAATATTACTACATTCAAAATGGTCCCGGTTTATCCCCAAATGGGCGGTACGTAAGGCATGGAGGTAAGACGGCGACGGTTTTAAATGAATGTTACAGCTTATGCTATCTCTCAAAGTCATTAGCGACGTGTCGCGTCTCATCAGTGAATTGTGATTGTGACCAAAGAAAAGCTGACGGGTTTTTAATTTTTTTTTATAAAAATGGGCTAGAAACTGCCAATAATGTGCGGGTCGAGTGGATCTAACGCATGTTAAAGGCACCGGAATACAAGGAAGCAGCCTACAGAAAAATGTTTCAAAATGAACTCGTCATAACAGCTGAAAGCGCTGATAACATTTATAGGAAACTTGGTTATGTGTTTGTGTAAATTGTGTATTCTGTGTCCAGTTTTATTTGTTTAACTGGGATTTAACGTCGAACGTGCTTAAGGATATTCGATTCCCCGTGATCGACGGAGGCACATCGTGCGGCTCACTCAGATACATAGATATAGGATTAGAATGCCCATGCGCTAATCTTGTCCACTGATCTGGTTTATTGTTTAAAATCTTGTATCCCTTCTGTCATCACTAACCTTCTGCAAATCACCGTTCGGTGGATAGGATGTTTATTAAGCCGTTCTCTGCCAAAGGACAGTTTTTTCGTAGTTCACTCATCTGTCTTTGCTTAGCACTGATATTACATTGAATTTCCCACATAGCAATCATTCCAGTATTACAATTGTGTTTTTGGTTGGTTACTATTAAAGTTCATTACCGTCATATAAGTGAAATAGCTTTGAGCACGACGTTTAATGTAGTTATAATTAAGATTTCTTTACGGCCATGTATAATTACACATATATTAAAATTGCTAACAATAATCTTTACCTTGAGGTTGTTTTTTTCTAAATTAAGGAGTTTTCCATCAAATAGATGATCACTCTTTGGAATTGTAATACAGAAACGCCTCAAAACCCAATAGATGCTAAGACTAAAAAATCGACAAGACGCCTTGTAAAATAGCCCAATTGTTTACACTTTTGGATACATGATTTGTTTTTGTGATTGGAGTTTAATGCCGTGTCCAAGGCCATTTAACGAGGCGTGTCAGCTTAAGGGGAATGCAAAAAGCCCAACCCACGACGGCTTTAGAACCAAACAAAGAAAAGACAGTACGAACACAAGACACTCGCATGCGGTAATACAAAGACATAACAAACAAATTGCATCAGGAAGCGATATAATATTTATAGAGTGTCTATTAATTAGTTTTTAGAATTTAATTCCAGCTGAAGTACTTAGTGATATACTTTTTGCTGTTCGCCACAGTCCTTTTCGTTGAGTGTGTTGACAGTGTTGACAAATTGTCATTTTTTACATATAATTTTGGAAATTTTATATATAATTTTAAATATTTATTTTATATTTATTAGATTATTAACTTGCAATAAAAAATTAGAACAATCCCAAAACATTTGTAACATATTCGTGTGTTCTGTATAACTTGTAGTTTGAGTTATCCTGGGCTGAGCGTTCTGCTTGTATGTGGGTCAATAATGTATGAGCCAATATGTAGGTCAAACAAAAGTCAATAAATCGGTCCTTAGTGCATTGCTTTTATCTCAAGAATCACGACTTTGACTGGTTCACTCAGCGAGCTTCCGGATTGAATCAAATACAGTCATTATACAGTTGCGGAATCAGAACTACCTGGGAATGGGGCCTCTCGTTAGTTAGAAGTATTGTTGAAATATGTTCGTCCTTTGTGTACTTATCGCATGTTTGTAAACGTATGAGTGCCGATGTTCAGTCACGACACACAGTACTAAAGCATTAACCAGATTCCAGCCGTACCAAACTTTTGCTGATTTATATTCGTAGGCTAAGCTTTCCTGTAATCCGTGAAACATTAATATATTCATTGGTCACTATATATTGCAATTACATGAAGAGAGAACAATTTAGTAGCCTTCACTGGGATTCGAACCCGATACCTTTGTTTTACAGGTTGATATAAAACGAATTAAAGAAGAGAGAAAAATGTTTCTGCTTCCTCCGGGATTCGAACCCGGAACCTTTGGGTTCATACCTGCAACATTATACCGACTGAGCATGAGTTTGATATATAAGTGTTTTACAAAGGGCTCAAGTGTATTCATTTATAATATGGCGGTGTATTTCAACAGTAATAACCCCACCAACACTATCAAAAGTCAGACGCGGTTGGCTCTTCACACAAGCTAGCGTTAATACGGTGGAAAACCGGGAGGAAACCTCTTAAAAACCACCCCTGTCTAGTCCTTCTGTCGACCATCAGAAAAATGAGTGCGTCACACGAGGTGGCTCCGGCGATCGCGGAGGTGGTTTTGATGAGGTTTTTATCTCAGTTTTCCATCGTAATTCGGCAATGAACTGTGTGGCGTGAACAATCTCGTTAAGTAAGTGAAATTCCATTGAGAACGACGTTAAACGATAGCGGTATTTGGGTTGTATTTGTCCATAAACGGTGACATGCGTGGATTTGGAATTATACGATCTTGAGTGATGAAGGCTATTTTTAAAATAACTTCAACCTGGTTTAATCTAGTTATCGTGATTTGTCTTAGATCCAGTTAACTAACATATTACATGCAATCTATTAATGTTACAGTTTACCACGGCCTTGAGTGGGTTTTCATTAAATAATTGGGGACGGGTGGCCTCGTGCATGCTTGACAAGATTCAATTATGTTTGGTTGGCCTTGGCGTTAGAGCTTGCGACAAATAAACCGTAATAAGCGTTGTAGATAGTACTTTAATCAGAGTGCGTTAAGCGAACAAAATACTTACCATTTAATTGTTTTTACCTTATTGCTCAGGTGAAAATCTTTATTGTTTTGTTTGGAATCCTTTTGCAACAACTATAGTTGTATATCCCTAGTTTTTCCGGTAAAAAGGAACCTTTTAGTCAAAATGGTTCCATATACGACCATTTTCTTTTCTGAAGAATCAGCCCTCCGGCTAAGGGTAGTTTATTTAGTGACTATATCAATGCTGTCTTTTCTGAGCACTGGAGAAAGATAAACTGTCCAGCTCTATCAAAACACTTCATATCGTACGGCTGTGCTAGTGTGTGTAATTGCTGGAATACACCGGAACCAAAAGTGAAATAATCTATCAATCAATCAATCAGTCAATCAATCAATCATAAAGGAACCAATATTTGTGAGAGTTTATGGCGACTTTGTATCAACACGTTTGGTGTAAAATAGACAAAAACCTTCGTAAAATATTATATTTACAATTTTTGTAGGATTATCAACAATGATTGGGAAAGCGTGTTTGCCATGGTTAGAGATACATGCTGACCGCATAAAGATTTTGTGAGACCTGAGCAAAATCTAAGTATGCTCCAGATAATCGTTTTCTGGTTTAAACGAGTAAATAATTATATAGTTATATTTTTGTCATCGAGTCCAAAGCGGAGCAGCCAGGCGTTGAGGGTTTTGGCGATTTGTCAATATGGCGACCAGCTTCTTTGCAACACAATGATTTTGATTTCGATGTTATTGTCGTTATAAGGCCGCTCAGCACATATGGATTTTGCAGTCTGCCAAGTATAAAGGCATTATTCACTTATTTTATTTTGTCACATGGCAACAGTTTGAGTTTTTTCCAGTAAATTTATTCTAGGATAAACCGAATAGACTACCCCCTCTTAAAAACCAAATCAATGGATATTTCTTAACATTAATGTTTAGTCATGGCCCTGGGGGTTCTGAATGAAACCCTTTGTGGTTCTAAATGGAACCCTTTATGGTTCTGTATGGAATCCCCATAGCCACTGTTCCAAGTATTTGCCCCGTTTTTATCACATAGAAGAAAGTTTTTCTTTCTAAAGAGCAGGTTTCGCCATTATGGTTCAATGGAGAGGATTCCATCTTCTCTCGAGAACCGCGCGTGGCTGGAGGGAGCTTCATGTCGACCTGGTCATCTGTTTGTGGTGTCCCGTTGTTGTGTCCCTGTATTTGTCCTGTCCTGTCTTTGTTTATTGTCAGGGTGGTGTCCTTCACCCATTGGGCTGGCACGTCGTCATATAAGTGAGTACGACCTTTAACCTCAATCAAAGAACCCTCAAAGGACCATTATTTTGAAGAGTGAAGAAGAGAGAAATCCGAAAGATTGCAAAACAACTAATGTATCACATATCATCGGATTCCTATTTAGAGATGCAGAGTTAGAGAGCAGATAATTGTTTAATTTAATTTTTTTCCATTACCGCCTTTTATGGGTTAATTTATTAATGTCCAAAAATATTTCAAATACTGAACTTTCGGACATATTAAATATGTAAAACCAGACTTGAAGTCGTTTATTAGCGTTGTTAGAAATACGGAAATAGCGTTCAAATATCTCTTGCTTTCTTGCCATTTTTCTTTCTTCCACCCTGACTGCACGGTGACTTGTTATTTTAGCAGAAGGTCCAGCGACTTGTACTTTTAAGCATGTGTACATATTAAAATGATGCAGAATTTATCCGATCGGGAAAACAAACTTGTGTTAAGTGTATTTATTTGAAGATGTGACTGCTACTTCAACATCCGAATTAGCACATTTACACAGTTTGGAGCGCAAAAACCATGTGCGCACACGTGTAAAGCCTCGTGTGTTTCTACTTCACTTCTGGTGACCGCGTTCATGTGTTTTGAATACCGAAGTTCCGAAGACCGTAGTTTGTGTTACTGTTGTGTGCAGGATCGGAAGGGAAAATTGGCATCTTCAACACAATGTAAACCACTTTAAAATTATCGTTGTATTTCTCACGAGTGTCAATTAAAGACGCAGTATAGTTTGTAACACTAGTTGTTACCATGATTGTTACCAGTCATACCATAGACATGGATTGTGGCTGTGGCACTCCACATTCATCAGATGAATATAACCTGATTCATCACCGAAATTCGAATTCCAATAGCTTATTTCCCGTCAAAGTACATTCTACTCTCGAACATCTTGGTCCCTGGTATTTTGTCTTAGAAGTTAAGCAGCGATCATTTCCTTATATTAGGTTTTGCCCCAAAATCTGGGAAACATCAGGTCCATAAGGACTTTACTCCCGTCATTGTTATTCATTCACTTATGAGGATTTATATGTTGCATGTGGTGAATAAAATACAATACCATACAATATAATTTCAAGAGACATGTACTTAAAAGGGACCACCTTTTAAGTTTTTGGACTTAATTATAACAAACAATTATGTTTCAAGTAATAGATATCACAAAATAAGGATTTTCCTGCCAAAAGTTGCGACGGAGCCGTATGTGGTTTGAACAATGATTTCTTCACATACGCTTACGTCTTTAGTCTTCGAACCAATCAAGTGTGTTAGATTTTTCAGAATTTTAAATCTATTGTTACGGCTAAATGAAATATTAAAAACAAAAACAACATTTCAATTGTTGCAAACATGTTTTTAAGACTTGTTTCGTCCGATGAAAATAAGTTTTCATTAATGCTTGTGGACATTTGAGCTTTTAATTCTGGAATGGACTAAATACAATCCAGGTGTGCGTGGGATTGTAAAGAAACAGGAACTATTTTCTTTGGAAAAATGGCACTTGGCGTATGCTTGTGAACGTCAGATTATTCGAACAATTGGAGAGTAAAAATTCAGTAGGAAAGGCGTTAAATGAGAATTATCAATTGTCTTCTCGCGAGAGTTTCTGTAGTGGACAAAACAACTCTCGTAAGCTATACCGAGCCATCGCGCATTAATTTCCGACAATATTTTGTGAGACAGACCAGCAGATGAAAGAAGTGCAAAACAAGATGGTCCAGGTGTATCTTAAGAGTCAATGTCTCGACATAGGAAGTAGAATTTACTATATTTTAGAATGGAGAATTATATGGCACGTGTAAAGCCTCGATTGCTTCTACTTCACCTCTGGTGACCGCGTTCAAATTACGTCGATATGTTTTGAATACCGATCTTCCGAAGACCGTAGTTTGTGTTACTGTTGAGTGCAGGATCGGAAGAGAAAATTGGCATCTTTCAACTTTCTGTTAATGCTGCAGCCATTTTGTAACCATCAAGTACCATCTAGTTTTTTAAAACACAGGCTGGTAACTATGTGATAGACCCGCACCATTACTGTCTTACCAAGAAGTGACGTAGGGCTCTACTTTCTAGGTGCATACAAATTTGAAAATGTTTTATGTAGGTCAACATAAAATTTAACAATTTTATTCATTTTAAAATGATTAAACTCGTTAGTATCTTTTTAAGTTGTTTGTAAGCTTGATTTGGGTTGCTAATATCTTTAAAGGCTGGACTGTACGTATGTCGTGGGGGCAGACTGCTTCCAGTTTTCAAATGTGCTGCAGACTGACAAAAATTAGACTGTCACCGGAAGTGAGATGAATTCCGAGACAAATTTTTGATCAATAGACGTGTCTTAAGGCCATATGGTGATATTTATGAGGCAAGCCAAGGCACGACTATTGATAATGTGCAATAATAACAAAGAAACGACTGAGTTCAAATTTCTTTGACGGTGATATTTATGAGGCAAGCCAAGGCAAGACTATTGATAATGTGCAATAATAAGAAAGAAAGGACTGAGTTCAAATTTCTTTGATATTTTCTGCCTTTGTATGCTCTGGGCTTTTGGCAGTTTCGAAATGTCGAAAGAATCTCTACCAAAGCTCTAATGCGTATTGTCAAAATCTTCAGTTGACCACACATTTTGGCGCCAGCTGGGACGCGAAGTTCATAAACTGTGACATATTGTGAAATGGATTGTGAAGTCCTGCCACGTGCCGATTTTCATCTTTGTAAGGTGCATACTTTTTGAAGTCGTTTTTTTAGTCTTCACACACTTGCCTCAAATGGACCTATGGAATGTGAGCACTTAATGCTGGCCCACTTTTATTTTCCTATCGTTGTGCTCTTGTCCATTGTTTGTTGGTGACTGGGCGGTTTTGTAGGCTCTGTCCTTAGGTTGAATTAAATACATTTTTTTGCAAATAATAGGAGAAGGTGAGTGAACTGGGTTAGACAGACACCGGTTTTAACTGGCGCAGAGGAAGGTTGAACTGATACGCGATTGTAGAAAGTAATGAGGTTATAAGTAAATGAATAAAAAATGACATTGCAAAATATGCCAGGAAAACGTACTAAAGTAGGTTCAACAATTTGGATATCATGCAATTATGTACTTTAATAAAACAAAATACCAAAACATGCAATGGAACCTCCTCGAAAACAAAGGTCGATTTGGTGCACTCTCATCGTGGGGAAATGGTTAAATTATGTTTGATTTATTATTAACGCCGTATTAGACTTACCTAAACACTGCATGTTAATTCTATTTTTCATCATAATTCATTAATACAATATTAATTTGTTTTATGTTTGCAATGAACATATGACTTTTGTCCTAGTGGCACTTGCTGAGACGACATTTGTTCTTTTGTGACATTGGCCCAGTGGTAATGTAGCTAAGGTGGTAGCTGTGTCGTTTTTGAAATTCTGACATAGAGAAAATTTGGGTTATTTTATAGGTCCAAACTTCATTTGGCTTTCTTCTTTTAAGGCGTATAGAGAGATGACATTCACGTACAATTGGGGCATTTGTGCTGAGAGCACATTTCTCAGGAGCACCTGTCGCAGTTGTCGTAGCATATGTCACCTAAGTAATGGTTTTTTGTAGGCTTATTGCCACAAAATTAACGCACCGCATAAAGCGGATTCAATGGATTCGCCAGGCAAAGAAATAAAACCCAAGGAACACTTCATGAAACTTCATATTTTTCGTAGCCGTAATAAAAGTGTACCGTGGTGTACCATGTTTTTACCATTTTACCATTAAATTTACCATGGTATACCATTGTATCATAACGGTAATTTGGCCTTGTTATTGTTGTTGATTATTATTTGTTTCGGTGGCGGCTTCATTCTATCGAATGAAATGCGCCAAACGGTAATTTGGCCTGCACTATGATATTTATTTTATAAAGGAAATGACGTCACATTAAAGGAAATTAACATGGCATGACGTCGATTACGTTAAGGATTTCGCTTCGCAGTTTTACGATAGTCTGCTCAAACTAGTCCTGATCATAGTGCAGTCTGGACGCAGTCATTTACGAAGAATACTAAATGACATTTAATACGAAATAGAAAGGACGCATAAATAAGTTTTCAAATCACATTTACACTCTTAGACAAATATGGCTCGTACGGAACCTCTTTTTACGGTTCACCAGTCATGGCTCTGGTGGAACCCTTTTTGGTTCTGTATGGAACCCTCACAGCAACTGAAGGGTAGTTTCAAAATGAGCGTTATATGGATTCAAGAAGATTGTACAAAAAACAGCTAATGGAGTCCTTGTTCGGAAAGCGCGGGATCCGTTTTACTATTACGCTCCCCAGCCAACCGAGCTATTGTCTCAATCTGTTTGAAACATAATCCAAAATTTGTCTTATCGTTTTAAAATTATATCTTGGTAAAGTCTGGGGGTAACGGAAGCTTACCGTGGATCCTTTGGCAAAACTTCTGCAGGGCTTAGCGGTGGACACTGTTTTGTAGCGCTGGCGACTGTACTACAGCTCAAGTCTATTATTACCCCTGCTCCGTGTACGTTCAAGATAAGTTCTATCGTGTTGGATTTTCTACGTTTCAATTCTATATCTTTTGAAGAGGTGGCGGAGGCTATTGCTTATATGTTATATGGGGCCCATCGTTTGTGTATCAGACTTGCTGAGACGATGGTTCCTCGAACACAAAGCTTTGTACTCCGATTATATCAATCTAGCAGTTTAGAAAACTCTGCTGTGTAATTACTGGATAGAAAGCCAATATGTGTCCTGTCAATCATAAATAATATTTCCTTAGGGCTTCCCCAGAGGGTGGGTCCTCGAACATAAAGCTTTCTACTCCGTTTATGTCAGTCTAGCAATTTAGAAAACTCTGCTGTATAATTACTGGATAGAAAGCGTGTCCTTTCAAGCATAAATACTATTTCCTTAGGACTTCCTGAGACGATGGGTCCTCGAACATAAAGCTTTCTACTCCGATTATGTCAGTCTAGCAATTTAGAAAACTCTGCTGTATAATTACTGGATAGAAAGCGTGTCCTGTCAAGCATAAATACTATTTCCTTAGGACTTGCTGAGATGGTGGGTCCTCGAACACAGGCCTAATTTGTAATTCGATTATATCAATCTAGCAGTTTAGGAAATTCGGCTGTGTAATTACTGGATAGAAAGCCGATATTTGTTTTGTCAATCATAAATAATATTTCCATACATCACAAAATCCAAATGCTTGAGAGGCTGGTAAAACTTGCTTTGAAAGGTTGCTGATAATAAATTTTGTCATTGAAATATCGTCTCTTCGATTTATAACCTGTCAATTTCCAATAAGACCTTTTCGTAGTTAGTGTGAGCTTTGAAAAGTTTTTTTATTGATGTCAAAGGTGAAGAGAGTGTTGATCGATATAATTCTGAAACGACAATGCTTTAGTTTGAGAGGAACGGTATTCAAAGATCTTTTCCGCAGAAATAATGAAGACGGGATAATTATTAGCAAGATTTTGGAAAAAAAGTCGTTCGCCATCTTAACATAAACCACGTTATATCTGACAGTCTATTTGGATTCTGTACTAATCACAATAAGTCGTTTGCAACCCAATCTTTCTATGACGAACTAGTGTCAGTTATTATAAAGGAGTCTGGTAAGTATACGGTTGTTACCTTCGTGAGTCTCTCTAAGGCCTTTGACACGGTCAACCACGCAATTCTTATTAATAAACTTAATCACTATGGGTTTCGAGGTACTACTAATTTATGGTTAAAAAACTATTGATCGGATCGTTCTCAGTTCGTAAATTATAATAATTCCTTATCGGGAATAAGCGAGCGACTTGTGGTGTTCCACAAGGATCTGTGCTGGTCCCCTCTTGTTTTTTTTTTATATGTTAACAACATTTCAAAGGTTACTAATTTATTAGAAATTATTCTTTTTGCTGATGACACCCGAGTGTTTCGTTTTCTTCACATGACCCTCAAACGGCTGTAGATGCTACGAACACAGAACTGGGCAAATAACACGAGTGGTTTAATACAAATCGTCTGTTATTAAAAATTAAAAAAAAAAAAAAAAATTCATGTTCGTTGAACCAAAAAATAAAAATAAAATAACCGTCCTACATGTAGCAATATAAATAACATGGAAATCGCGCTTGTCAAACAATTTTGACCGGCTGAACCGGAAAACCCATATAGATTTATTTATTGTGTAGTATTCTCTCATTTACCTTTATTTGACTTATGGAATAAACCTGTGGGGAAATACCTACAAGTCTCACTTACATCCCCTTTTTTTAGTTCAAACAAGTTATTCGTACAATTAATTTATCCAAGCGCCTGGATCATACTTAAAAAACGTGAATTAAAAAGACTATTTCTGTTACGCATATTCGCCATTGAAATCTTAATTTGAGTCTACCGAAAGACTCAAATAGGTTTTTACTTAGTAAATGGGTAGACATATATAAAATATATAGAATAAATATTTTTTTGTAACCAAAACCAAAATTATAACAACTCTGTTTTAAACTGTCATTATTGGTGAATAAATCATATCCTATCATGTTGTTCCTTGAGATTTGAGATGTTGGTTGTCAATATTGACAGATTGATTGGTGTTTTACGCCAGATTCAGCTGTAGTTCAGCTACGTTGTGGCGTAAACATATAGTCAAACTCTTTTATTCAAGGTTCTTTAAATAAGGATAAATTTCACACAGACTGCACCCTTGGCGATTAACATAAAATACGGAAACAAATCGACCAAAAAGAACATACAATAGTATTCAAATATTTGTTTTAACACATTTTGTATAGCAATACACCATGTTGTGAGATATGTCAATAGTTCAGTTGTTGTTGAAAAAAATCAAATCTATTTTTTTTATATATAAATTTGAACACCCCCTCCCCTTCCTCAACTATAGCTTTCGTATCCATTTCATATTATATCTTCTTTTTTCGGAAAGGAAAAAAACAGACCTATTATTCATTTGTTGAACTCAGTCGACTTCGGTGCGTACAAAACGCCAACCAGTATGCAGTTCGCCTCGGACTAGTTTGAACCGGCATACAATCTATTTATATTAAAGAAATACCGTGAATATATAAAACACAACACCAAACATGCGCCTATGTTAACGCCATAGATATACAATTATTTAACTAATCCTCAACCAGCCAATTGTGGAAGATGTTCAATAAATTATCATACATACTTATTTCGCCTCTTCTATAATCCGAAAAATATACTTCTTGGGGAGCGCCTTCATACACCGAATGACCTTTTTGCAGCCGATGTGAATCACGGCTGATGTCAGTGCCTGTACCCGGCTAAATAACTTAACGGTTTATTACAAAAAAATTGAATTGTTTCTCACAGATGTAATTAGTTTTCACACATACACGTATTAAATGTTAGCATGTATTTATCATATTTAATAATATTTGTAACACACAGACATAATAATTGTGTATAATGATGGAATTTCGTCGTTTATATTCCTTCTTAAGTTTATCGATCCATATATAATTGGAGATTTAAGTTGTAGTTGTTGTTAATATTTATTCTATTTTCCAAAGTGTCGTATCATTATTCTCCTGGAACTGTCGTTTTAGTGGTCTAAGCTTTTGTAAGGTTGTGTTTTTTGTTAAATTTTCGTTTTTGTTAAATTTTCGTGTTTTATTTTATGTTCAAATTTGTACGTACACAGTATAAACCTTTGGCCAAAAGTGAAGTCTTAATGATAAGTGAAATGTTTAGAAAATATAACATGTTATAACCGCTTTGGAGTTAATGGGAAATGAAATAGTTCTGTTGTTAAAATTAGCCACGTATGTTTGTTTGTTTTGAATCCTCGAATACCACAATGTGTGGTCTGTGTCGTAATAAAGGTATTTTAAATTTGAATTTGTTAAATGTCCACCAAATGTTCTAGTCTTAGTTTGTTTCAAGGCTTGATGTCGTTGCTTTGTGTTTAGCGTGCCTGTTTGCTATTCTTATTTCGATGCAATGTCCACGGGTTCGTGCCCGCCTGTCGAATACATGCATATGGGTGTGTCATACGATGTGGCACCGACATTCGCGGTGGTGGTTTTTATAAGATTTCATGTAGGTTTTCTTCCGTATTTAAGCAAATAGCAGTGTAAAGTGGACAATCCGTCCCCATATAAGTGAAATATCATTGAGTACGACGTTAAACCGCAAACAGCTAGTTTTTTTTAGCTTCATGTCAGAGGGTAATTATACTTCTTTGGCAGCGTGCTGTAGATTAAACACCATATAGCCCCCACGGGACGTGGACTTGAGCCGAGGAGGACTTACGCCCAATAAGACATGGGCCCAATGTTATTAGCCCAATAGGACATGAGCCCAGGACATGGACACAGAAGTTTTTGTGTTTTATTTTACTTACGTAAGTAAGAATGTCACATATGCTGAACAATTATTTTAAATATGTGGTAACGAACTTTACGTATGAAGAATAAATTTTAATTTTAAATATGTGTAATTGTTTTGTCACATCAGTGAAAAAGTTTCTAACAGAAGTAAAAAAAATTCGCTGATGTGAAAAAGAATTGAACATTAGTAAAATAAAAGCAAAACTTATTCGACATACTTAGAATAAAGGTAGAAGTGATAAAACGGCTCCCCATACACACAAGGATCGAAAAATGCATTGCGGAAATCCGTTCAGCTTTTAGTTTGCGAAAACCACGCTAACAAGGTCAAGGTCACCCACGTCTGGTTCTATACATTTGATTTAAACCGTCGCCTTCTTACCTCATTGTCTTGCGCCTTGGTTATAAAGCAGGACAATTTTGATTGTAGTGGTATTGATATGTATTGATAGACAAAAATGGCGTAAATTGTGCAGTAGTAGCCGGGCAAATTACAGCTGTATGAATACACCGTGACTATGAAATGATGTTATTAAACTGAATATCGATGCAGTACCTTTTTAAAGATAGTAACAATTAAAGTATTCCTAATTCAAAAAAAGTGATTATTTTTTTATCGAACCAAATTACACCTTTCAAAATTTGGGATTTTCGTATCTTTGGCAAAATGTAGGACGCCGACTCGTGACTTCCGGTTATGATAATGACGGCGCAGGTTTACCCTATACTTCCATGTCTGCGTTGAAAAGTACTTAGGTGGTTATAAAGTGGGTTCTATATAGCTAAAGTAACAATGGTCGTTAAAGAACTTCTTACGGTACCGTGATAAAAGTTACGTCACTCAGGCCGCCCACCTGGCTTCATAACAGCACGATTTAAGTGTAAATCGATCACGGAAATTACGACCTCTGTTGAAAAAAAAACCCCAAAACAATAAAA